>CAUYON010202811.1:0-11481 GCA_963573935.1 Arctocebus calabarensis
TGGTATATGTACACTATGGAATACTATTCAGCCATTAAAAAAATGGAGACTTCATAGCCTTTGTATTAACCTGGATGGAAGTGGAACACATTATTCTTAGTAAAGCATCACAAGAATGGAGAAGCATGAATCCTATGTACTCAATTTTGATATGAGGACAATTAATGACACGGTGGGGGTGGGAGAGGGGAGAGCAGAGAGAGGGAGGGGTGGGGAAAGGAAGAGCAAAGAGAGGGAAGGAGCGAGGTGGGTGGGGTCTTGGTGTGTGCCACAACTTTGGGGGCAAAACACGATTGAAAGAGGGATTTTACCAAACAAATGCAATCAGTGTAACCTGGTTTCTTGTACCCTCAATGAATCCCCAACAATTAAAAAATATATATTTATTGGGTGGTGCCTGTGGCTCAGTGGGTAGGGCGCTGGCCCCATATACCAAGGGCAATAGCTTCAAACCCAGCCCTGGCTGAACTGCAACAAAAAAATGGCCGAGTGTTGTGGTGGATGCCTGTAATTCCAGCTACTTGGGAGGCTGAGGCAACAGAATTGCCTAAGCCCAGGAGTTGGAGGTTGCTGTGAGCTGTGAGATGCCACAGCACTCTGCTGAGGGCCATAGAGTGAGACTCTGTATCTACAAAAAAAAAAAAAAATATATATATATATACACACACACATATATATTTATGTTTATTGAGTGCTTACAATGTGCTAGGTATTACACATGGTACTGACACGTATTGCACGTTATCTGAGCACTTTGCACAGTCACATCAGCTGTGATGATGGTCATGCTGTTGTCATCCAACACAGGGCAGTGGTACTTCCTCCGTAGTCCTGGTACGTCCAGCTGACACATCAGCTCCAGTCTAAAGTCTGGAATCAGACGCAGCCTCCCTGGTCCCCATCTGTCACCACCAAGGGTCATCAACCATTAGCTGTCACATCAAGTCAAATAGACATGAAGACATGCTTTTGT
The DNA here is from genome assembly GCA_963573935.1 of Arctocebus calabarensis. Classification (NCBI taxonomy): domain Eukaryota; kingdom Metazoa; phylum Chordata; class Mammalia; order Primates; family Lorisidae; genus Arctocebus; species Arctocebus calabarensis. The sequence continues at coordinate 974 of CAUYON010202811.1, forward strand.
CCTCCTGAGACCCAAGCAGAAAAGATGGGGTTTAATTGCTACTGTACTGAATCAACCACTTCATTTTATCTGGAGAGTCCAGTTTAATAAATCATGATATTGTGGCTGAGACCTGCTGACCAGTATAAATTTATACTTTAGCTCACAATTCATATTTATTATCTAAATTTATGAACTTTAATAACCTTGGGTATAGCTTTAGATCCTTTTTTACTTACTTAAAAAAAAAAACTATGGTGGGAAGCCAAATATAGAGGGAAATTCTCAAACACAGGCTGAAACTAGCTTGAACTAATGTTATCCAACTTATAATGTTAGATTATCACATCAGGAAAATCAGCAGCTGCTGCTCTCACAGTACTATTTTTTTTTTTTTAAATAGAGTCTCACTATATCACCCTCGGTAGAGTGCCATGTTATCACAGCTCACAGCAATTTCAAACTCTTAGGCGTAAACGATTTTCTTGCCTCAGCCTCCCCAGTAGCTGGGACTAGGGGTGCCCCACACAATGCCTGGCTATTTTTTGTTGCAGTTGTCATTGTTGTTTAGGTGGCTCAGGCTGGGTTCAAACCTGCCAGCCTCAGGTGTACGTGGCCAGTGCCCTACCCAAGCGCTATTTTTTTTTTTTGGACAGGAAGTAGGCTTTATTGTTGACAGGTGCAAATGACAGGCAACACAGTGTAAGTCCTCATGAGTGCAGGGCCAGCTACTTATCCTGGGGGCCACAACGAGGGATGTATTTGACCCCACAGCCATCTGGGATGAGCTGCTTCTTAGCCACCACGTCTTCAAATTCATCTGCATTAAACTTGGTAAAGCCCTGCTCCTTGGAGATGTTTGAATCTGCTGGTGGCCAGGGAACTTGAACTTGGCCCTGCAAAGGGCTTCAATCCCATGCTCCTTGTTCTGCAGTTTGGTGCAGATGAACGTGATGGCTTGGCTGATGTGAACCATGTGAGCCCTGGCCACAGTGCCCTGGGGCTTTCCAAAGGCACCACGAATACCCCTGTGCAGACTAGACTGGGGAAAGCACAAGGTCTAACACACGAACAGGTAACAGAAAGGACAGTCTCCAAGGTCCCTTAGAGCAATGCATACAAGCAACAGGCTACATACACTACCAAGGAGGCTGCTGTTTGCAGCTGTTGCACACCAGGCCCCCAGGAGGAAAGTCTCACAGTACTATTTAATAAACACCTACTATAAGCCCAGTACTCACGCTAGGAAGTAGTCAAAACATGGTCCCACAGGGAGTTTCCAATGTGGTTGCAAACACAACAGGAACATTGGTGAAACAACAGTGATAAAGAACTATATATAACAGAGACAGGCTTGGGATGTAAACAAGCTGTAAGCTTCACAAGAGAAGAAGATCCATCCAAGCTGATGCCCTCGGGGAAGCCTTTTCATGGAGGTAGGTTTTGAGCTTGATCTTAAGGGTATCTGAAATCTGGATGGGGGAAACGGGATGGGAGAATTTACCATGTGGAGAGGTGATTCCAAGATAAGACAGGGCTGGGAGATAGGAATGAGAAGGAACTTGACATTGCAAAATCAAATAAACCTCTTTTTATGGACAAAGACATTCAGACAACTAAAGGGATCAGGCAGCAAGGAATGGTTCTAAGTTTCCACACCAGACTTCGCCCCAGACCTAGCAGATCTCCATTCTAATCATTTTAGTACTTCATAATAAGCAACAACATGAGTTGAGACTATTGCAATTATCCCTTTATTCACCTTTTCTCTGTTCAGGAAAGGCAAGAACTCTACCTGTAAGGTGGGATCCCAGAACAAGTCAAATAAAATCGCTCAGTTTGAAAATGTGGGTGATTTCAGGCCCGAAGTCCTCTCAAGATGATATGAAAGATCACAAATAGATTAGCTTCCTAATGGAAAAGAAAATTTTCTTAGAACAGCTTTCAAACCTGACAAACACCTCAAATAAATTTCTGCAATGCCTTCTCCTCGCGGTCATTCATAAACGTTTCTTCCTTGGCATCCTGATTCAACCACATATTGTTGCCTAATTAAAAGTACTTCTTTTACTAGATCAATAGACTTGCTTTCAGGAGCTGCCATAATAACACCTATACTTTTATTCAGGAGAGATGACACACAGGCTCCGTAAGTTCGAGCTGAAACGTACATGATAGGACATGCCATTTTGTGTCTGGGTGCACGTACCACAACTCACAGCTCTTTGAAATAGAAAGAAAAATCCGAGCCAATTCAAACTAACGACCTGGCTCTTGTTTCTGAAGTGGGTGGGGGTTTACATGAAACCTTTTCATGCGGCTCCCGCACAAAGTCAACACCCGAGCTTTCAGCCTTCCTGAACTGCAGCCAAAGGGTTTGGCAAAGGCCAACCCAGAGGTATTAGAAGGTGCAACGAAGGGAAGAAGAAGATTGCATGTACTTTGTCCACTCCCTGAAAACCTCGGTCCCGTTCTTTCTTCCCTTTTAGACACACTGTTCTATCTTTTTCCTTTCAGAGTTTCTGTTCTTCTCTTCACTGGAAAATCTATTGCAAAAGAGCGGGTAGCTCACCTTTTATTGGGGACATGAACCATGAACCTCTTTGAAAATCCGATTGAAAGATAGACTCTGTCAGAAAAATGAACATAAAGTCAAGACCCTGCAGACATTTTCAGAAGGTCCACAAATCCTCTGAAACCATGGAGAGCCCAAGTTAAACACCCACCCCCCCCAAATATTCTCTAATGATTTTGAGCAAGAAGAAAGCACAGACATTTAATGGTTACTCTAGACATATATTAAATCTGAAAAGAATTTTGGTTGGGACCCTTGGCTTAAATGGAATACTGAGTTCATAACTATCAGGCTGGTCAGCAGGGCACACATTGCTTCTTTGAAATTTTGCCCTGGCTTTGGAGGAAGTCTCTAGAATATTTGAGAAATTTCCCATCCGCTTGTTTGTTACAGTGGCTGTAACAAAGTTTGTTCTGAGGCCTGCTTACTGTTACTTTGCTCCCAAGAGCCACAGTGAGCTCTCAGACAGAGAAAGAACACGTCTCTCATCATAGGACTCTGTCTATTCACTGAATGTAGATTTTTCTGAAGAACATTTTAGATCGGGGAGCCCAACCTTTTTCCTTCTCTGGCACACATTATAAGAATTAGAGTTGTCTGGCTCGGCGCCCGTAGCACAGTGGCTACAGCTTCACATACACCAAGGCTGGGGGGTTTGAGCCCTACCTGGGCCAGCTAAACAACAATGACAACTGCAACCAAAAATAGCTGGGTGTTGTGGAAGGTACCTGTAACCCCAGCTACTTGGGAGGCTGAGGCAAGAGAATTGCATAAGCCCAGAAGTTTGAGGTTGCTGTGAGCTGTGACGCCACAGCACTCTACCAAGGGCGGCATAATGAAACTAACTCAAAAAAAAAAAAAAAAAAAAAAAGAATTGGAATTGTCTTGGACCACAGAGTAAATACACAAAACTAATGATAGCTGATGAGCAAAAATAACCAGTGAAAGGTCTATGCATACTTTTGTGATAGCCAACAGCACAGATAAGCAAAACAGGCCTCTAAAAATCTGCAGGTGGTCCCTGGGCTGCAGGTTGAACACCCCTGTTTTAGATTTTTCTTTTCTTTTCTTTTTGATCTTTCAGTTTTGTCATAACCTTTTCTGGTTGACTTTTAAACTCTGAGTGAAATTCAAGTTCATAATCTTAACTTCTGGCTTTTCAATATATAAAAACCAGTGTCTCACACCAGGCACGGTGGCTAATGCCTGTAATCCTAGCACTCTGGGAGGCCAAGGTGGGTGGATTGCCTGAGCTCACCAGTGGAGACCAGCCTGAGTCAGAGAGAGACCTGTCTCTAAAAAATGGCCGGGCATTGTGGCAGGCGCCTGTAGTCCGGCTACCTGGGAATCTCTTAAGCCCAGGAGTTTGAGGTTGCTATGAGCTATGGCACTCTACCGAGGGTGACAAAGTGAGACTCTGTCTCAAAATAAATAAATAAATAAATAAAAACCAATGTCTCCTTCACCTTGTCAATATGCAACTCTCTTTGCTTCCCTGGGGGGGGGGGAAATGGGCTGTCAGGGTATTCTCACCTATCAAAGGCACAACTCTGTGTGACTTTGTGAAATGACCTTGCTTCTGTCACTGTACTTGAGCAAAACAATCCTGGCCATTCCGTAAAATAAACTGTGGAAATCCAGCCTCACCCACAGAAACTGCAGCCTGCGGGCTTCTCCGGCCCACGTGTAAGTCCGCCTTTGCCCCAGGCCAGGGGGAAATGGCTGAGAGTGATTTCTGTGTTGGGGGCTTCAGTGCATAAACTCAATCTGCACACATCCCTGGAAGTCATGTGCCTTTTGGACAGATGAGAAAACTGAGGCTTAGGAAGGTTAAGGAACTCCCATGTTGGTGAGTGAGGGTGCGTGATTTGGAGTGTACTCAGTCATCACTGTACTGCCTTCCTGTGCCACAGTGACAGGTCCCGGCTGCCTCCTGTTACAGGAGCTAAAAAACCTCCAGGAGCTCACACAGAAGGATGGCAGAGGTGCTGGGTACATCTTCTAGCCAAGGAGGGACCCAGGTAAGAAGGGGTGGGGCAGCCCTGCGGACCTGTGTCAATTTCTTTTTTTTTAATTGTTTCAGGTTAATTGAGGGCACAAAGAGTTAGGTTTGCATTTGTTAGGGAAAGTTCCTCTTGTACTTGTGTCCCATCCCCAAGATGTGTGCCATATACCCTAACATTGTGTCCATTAAGTGGGAGCACACCCATCCCCGTCCTCTCCCCACTCCATCCTCCCCCTCCCAATTGATTTGAGTTTGGGGGCCTGTATTAGATCATCTACTGGCTTCATTTTAGAATTGAGTACCCTGGATTCTTGCTTCTCCATTCTTGTGATAATTTACTAAGAAGGAAGTGTTCTAACTCCTTCCAGGTTGATACAAAAGATGTAAAGTCTCCATGTTTTTAATGGTTGACCGGTGTCAGTTTCTAATTCCATTTGGTAGAAGATACCAATGAAATTTCCTACTTGTAGTTATGTTTTGGGTGGCCTACAAATTGCTTCAATTCCCACTTCTGCTCTTTAAAGGGAGTACAAGTCCTAGCAAATAAATAAATGGTCTTCCCATTGATTAAGCTAGTATTAAACTGAGGACATATAATACTGACCTTTTATCCCCCCCGAAATAGGTGCAAAACACTCCAAAAACAGCACAGTGTACATTATTCCAACAGAACCAAAAAGTAAAGGTTAAACTACCCAGAAATTGGGATTCAATGAAATTCATCTTTGTTCCATGCGAGCGCCCACACCCAATTATTTTCTTTTCTACCTTTTTAAAGAATATGTGTCTCCTCCTTTTCACGGAGCACCCACTCTGATGCTTTCTGTAAACTTTCTTTGTAGACAACCGTCACGTTCATTAAAAAGTGTAAGATTTGAAAATAAATGACAAAACTCCACATGGTACCGCCGCATGTTAGCACCAATTTGCTTCAGAACTGCTCAGGGAGAGAACAGTTTTATAGACACAGAGGGCACAGTTTGAATTCATCTTGACATTGAAGAGAAACCAAATACCTGGACAAAAGAACTTTTCAACCAGGTGGGAAATGATGGAAGGTACGTTGTTACCTGTGTGTGTGTGTGTGTGTGTGTGTGTGTGTGGGCTCGTGTGACCTGACAGGGAGTGCCTGCTGTGAGGAATTACTGCTTGTTGTTTTATATAGACCATCCCATAAGGTAAACTTTTTAATCAATTCACATTAGATATTCATGAAAGATGTAATTTTTTTTTAAACCACATCTGTAAGACCACATTTGAAATCCTAAGCTCGGGAAATGTGCACCTTTGGTTAGAATCGTGCCAGGCACAATTTTCTCCCACACTGATGCCCAACCACATGAGCGAATCTGCTTTGTCCACACCAGGCAACATTGCCTTCAAAAGTGACCGACAAGGCAGAGGAGAATTTTCAAAGTTGTCATTTGCTAAAATGAACCTTGATTTTTAAAATCTCCTTAAATGCAATCATTGAAATAAATGTAAATCGTGTTTGTTCATTCCATTCCTCACTTCTAAGGGCTTCTAATAAGAGGTGATCTTCTCAGGTGGTGCCTGTGGCTCAAAGGAGTAAGGCGCTGGCCCCATATGCTGGAGGTGGTGAGTTCAAACCCAGCCCCGGCCAAAAAAAAAAAAGCAAAAAAAAAAGAGGTGATCTTCTCTAGTTTCACTATTACCATTCTCGGTATAAATAAGTGTTATGAAAGTGAGTCTGAGAATTTCTCTCCTTCTTAATAAGCCTTTTTGCCAGAATAAAAAATATCCTTTAAAATTTTTTTTCTACCAAGGGCAACATAGTAAGACTCTGTCTCAAAAAAAAAAAAAAAAGTTAATTAAAAAAATTTTTTTTCCAGCAGACTTTGATGGGAATAGGGGCCATCATTAAATAAATTATATAAAGTACCATATGTAGGCACATCCCTCTCATGCACTCAAGACAATGAGAGTATGTGTGTGGCACACACACCTATACACACCACCACTTATTCTTGAAATGTGCCCTTGGGCTATATTCCCTTATATCGACTAAAAGAACAGTTGAGAAATCTTCCAAGAGGTGCTCCTTTTGTTTCAGGTTAACTTTTCTGTGTCCTGAAGTTTACAACCATCAGTAGACCAACCTTGTACAAAATGTGATACTTCAAAAGGTCTTGGTACCTCGTGGCATTTTCAGAGCCAAAGAGCTTCTTCAGAGGAGCGCGTTTCCTTTTCTATGTGTGGCTGACCCAGGACTGCTTGGATGGAATGGCCAGCAGGCACACACACACAAGAAAAACCGTGGGCACCCTCAGTAGTTTTGAGGTTGGACAATTTCATTAAAATTTCGTTTCAGTCGTCGGTTGTGACCTCGGCGTTTCCAAGAAGAAAAGGGAAAAATAGCCGCTACAAAAGGGAGTTAAAGTAACCTTAGTGAAAAACTCAACTGGCAAGTGTATCCAATAATTGCCTGGGTTCAGCATTTTTCTTCGATAAATGAGTAAACTTTAAATGTATCTCCGAGATGCACTATCACAGGCATTGCCATGGGCAAGTTTTATCCGATGATGAAACAGCAAGGCCTAGTGAGATAAAGATGATAGAAGGGGCGCTATCAGGTGGCAGCTGGGTAATTACAACTCTCTATTTGGGCTTTGCAGTGATGCTGCGCGTGATAAGTGGAGAATAATGAAGAAAAAGGAGTAGTGATAACGCAGAGCTAAATGGTAGAAAATAGCCTATCATAGCCCCCAGCTCTTGGAGCGCCTGTGGGGACTTTGAACTATCTTCTTCAGTTTTCATCCACAGAAAAAATACTCTCCCTCTTTCTTCTTCCTTTGCTAAATTTATGTCTGGTGGGACAAAAGGAAAAACTGAAAGGAAATCCAGGGGATGTGAAGAGAATATGACCTTTGCAAATCACTCTGAAGGTCACTGTGTAATTATTCCAAAATAAAAGTATCCTGTAATCTTGCCCGTACTCACAAAAGATGCAAGAGCATTTTTTTAAATGTGATTCGGCACAATTTTGTTGGGACTCATGGCTTATAAAGGTCAAGTGAAGTATTTCTAATTACAGCCTGTCAAGCAGAGCCTCAGAACATTCTAGCCATTTGTTACTATTGAGTCGAACTTTGATTAAGGCCAAAGATGGGGCCAAGAGACAGTCTACGGCATGGAAGGAAAAACACTGCTTTTAGCTGATGTTTTAGGACCAGGGTTTTTAAACAAAGTAACTGGTAGAAGTTGAGGTGTTTGACCTTGGTACTTCTGTCATCCGAAGCAGGGTAAACCTGACCTGTCGCAGGGCCTGAGTTGGGGTTGACTCTGTTTGTTTTTGTTTTATTCAGCGCCTTTCTGAACTTCACAGTCATGGTGAATGCAATCTGGGGGGTGCGGGGGTGGAGGAAGTATGTGTGTATGCTCATATACACATATGTTCACCTGTTTGTACAAATGTGTGTGTGCATCTGATGGCAAAACCCTTGAAAGTTGTTTTAGGGCTGAGTGTGGTGGCTCATGCCTATAATCCTAGCACTCTGGGAAGCCAAGGTGGGTGGATTGCTTGAGCTAAAGAGTTCAGGACCATCCTGAGCAAGAGAAAGAACTCATCTGTAAGAATAGCTAGGCGTTGTGGGGGGCTCCTGTAGTCCCAGCTACTCAAGAGGTTGAGGCAAGAAGATCACTTAAGCCCAAGAGTTTGAGGTTGCTGTGAGCTATAACACCACGGCACTCTACCGAGGGTGACAAAGTGAGTCTCTGTCTCAAAAAGAGAAAAAAAATTTTTTTTAAATTGTGGTAAAGTACACAAGACATAAAATTTGCCATCCCAAGTGCACAGTTCCAGAGTGTCACGTACATTCACATTGCTGTGTGAATTCTCATCTGACCCAACTGAAACTGCATGGCCATTGAACAATGACTGCCCCCACTCTCCCTTCCCCCTGCCACCACCATTCAAATGAATGAAATCATCCAGTATTTGTCTGTTTGTGACTGGCCCGTTCCACTTGGCACGCCAGCCTCCACACTCAGCTGCGCGGTGGCACGTGTCAGACCTTGGCTGGAGAGTTTTCCCAGGGAGACGAGTTCCCTGGTGTAGGAACTTGAGGCTGTTTCTGCCACAGGGCTCACCTGGGCCACAGTGAGCAGGCCTAAGACACAGATTTGAATATTTCCCACACTAAAGGCCCCTTGACATCAGGCATTTAGGGTAAAACATTGGAGTTGTTTATTTAAATCAAATGTTTTGGGCTCGGCGCCTGTGGCTCAGAGGGCTAAGGCACCAGCCATGTAAATCTGAGCTGGCAGGTTCGAATCCAGCCTGGGCCCGCCAACCAACAATGTCGGCAGCAACCCAAACAAAAATAGCCGGGCATTGTGGCGGGCACCTGTAGTCCCAGCTACTTGGGAGCTAGAGGCAGGAGACTCGCTTGAGCCCAGGAATTGGAGGTTGCTGTGAGCTGTAATGTCATGACACTCTACCCAGGGCGACAACTTGAGGCTCTGTCTCAAAAAAAAAAAAATCATGTTTTGACTGAGATATAATTCACATTCTATAAATTTCACTGTTTCAGAGATGCAATGCAATGGTTTTTGGTTCATTCACAATGGCGCGCAATCATCACCCCTATTTAACTGCAGGACATTTTCATCATCCCCAAAGAAACCCCATACCCATTAGCGGTCACTCATCTCTCCCCATCCCTAGACCCTGGAAGTTACTAATCTACTTTTCATTTCAGAGTTATTTCCGAGACATAGAATCACACAAGATGTGGCCCCCGGCATCTGGTTTATTTCACTCAGCACATGTTTTCAAGGTCTGTGCCTGTTGTAACATGTATTAGTACTTCCTTCCTTTGCAAGGCCGAATAATATTTTATTATACGACTATACCACATTGTGTTTCTCCACCCATCAATTGATGGATGTTTTGGTTGTTTTCACTTTCTGGCTGTCATAATAACCCCGCTATGGACATTATCATGTGAGTTATTTTGCAGAGATGTGTTTTCAGTTCTCCTGGAAATATACCTAGAAGTGGAATTGCTGACCCTACATTGCCTTTATATTTACCTTTTGGGGACCTACTGAGCTGTTTTTACAGCAACTGCACCACTTTACATCCTCAGCAGGAATGTGTGAGTGCTCCTGTTTCTCCACATAACAACATTTGTCACTGTCCTTTTTTTTTTTTTTTGAGACAGAGTCTCACTTTATTGCTCTCAGTAGAGTGCTGTGCTGTCACAGCTCACAGCAACCTCCAGCTTCTGGGCTTAGGCGATTCTCTTGCCTCAGCCTCCCGAGTAGCTGGGACTACAGGTACCTGCCACAATGCCCGGCTAGATTTTTTGTTGCAGTTTGGTCGGGGCTGGGTTCGAGCCCTGAACCCATATACCCTCGGTATATGGGGCCAGCACCCTACCCACTGAGCCACAGGTGCTGCCCATCACTGGCCATTTTAAAACAGCTATTCTAGCAGGTATGCAGTGGTAGCTCATTATAGTTTATTTGCATTTCCTTAATGGTTAAGGATGGTGACTATTTTTCCTGTGTGCATTATAGAGAAATGTATATTCAAATCCTTCACCCATTTTAAAATTGTGTTGTTTGTCTCTTTACTGTTCAGTTGTAGGAGTTCTGTATGTATTCTGAACATTAGGCCCTTTTCAATATGTGATTTTCAAATATTTCCTCCCATTTGGTGGGTTGTCTTTTCTTTCTGGATTGTGTCCTTTGATGCACAAGAGTTTTTACTGTTGATAAAGTACAATTCACCTACTTTTATTTGGTTGCTGTGCTTAAATGTCATATCTAATCTAGGTACAAAGATTTATACCTAGGTTTTCTTCTAAGAGTTTTTTTTCTGAGACAGAGCCTCAAGCTGTCACCCTGGATAGAGTGCCATAGCATCACAGCTCACAGCAACCTCCAATTCCTGGGCTCAAGCGAGTCTCTTGCCTCCGCCTC
>CAUYON010202814.1:0-23027 GCA_963573935.1 Arctocebus calabarensis
TGCCACCAAAAATGGCCGGGTGTTGTGGCGGGTGCCTGTAGTCCCAGCTACTTGGGAGGCGGAGGCAGGAGACTCGCTTGAGCCCAGGAATTGGAGGTTGCTGTGAGCTGTGATGTCACAGCACTCTATCCAGGGTGACAGCTTGTGGCTGTCTCAAAAAAAAAAAAAAAAAGTCAAGTAATATGTTGAGGTATTTAAGGCAAGTTTGTAGGACAGCTAGAATATAATACTTTATCTGTTTATCATATTATCTTACAAAAGAAATGCTGGAAATTGACGGTGGGAATGTTTTTGCTTAAAAAAAAACAAAACAACTTCTCTTATTTATTACGCATGGGATGAAACCTTCAGGGAAGGAAGAGAACGGCTTGACATCTTTGGCATAAACATGGAGGGTTTGACCACTCCAGAGGAAGCAAGGTTGGAGCATCCCAACTTGGGCTGGGGAAAGATGGTGAGTCAAGGGAGTTATTGAAAAGATGGATAATGAAATGTACTTTAAATTCTGCATTTGTTTCATGATTTTTTAAAACCATTGACTCCCCCCTCATTTCTCCCTTTCACCTGGCTCTTTGTGGATGGGTTACTCTGCTGAGATGCCTACTTCCTTCCTCTTTTGTCTTTGTGTCTTGGTCCCTGGGGAGAATGGAAATTAGCAAAGTGTGATGGGTGTTCTGGAGGCAAGCTTTGGTCCTTAGCCAAGAGAAAACTGATTCCCTCAGGAGTAGCCAAAAGTGTCATCTTCACAACCTCCCTGCTGGGAGCCGACAGGGTTGCCGGGTTTCTTCAAAATTCCAAACCAGGGTAGTTTAGGTTTAAGGAATCCATGACCACACCCAAACAAATCTCACAAAATCTATTCAAGTATCAATTGACATTCATGTAGCTATGGGGAGGGGAGTCAGATTGGAGACATGTGAAGGAGAATAAAACAAAGGCTTTACTCACAATGAATGCACAGGCTTAATGTGGTGGGGGAGGGGTCATTTTGTAGTAGGAAAACTGTCATGTGAGCAACAACTACACTGTGAAGTAGCTTGAAATAAGTGCCAAGTAGAGTTTTATAACCTGAGGCTACGGAAAGGCAGAGAAAAAATACTTTCACGAAAGGGAAGGCAATTGAGTTGGTCTTTGAAGGATGAGAAGGGGCTAAAAAGAGTTTCCAAGGTGAAGAGCACAGCCTGAGCCAAAAGCGCCTAGAGGTGCCCGATATGGTGGGGAATGCCTGGATTTCAGAAGTCAAGAACAACAGATTTTTCATCAATATAAGAAACTTCAAGGTTTTTTGAAATTAAGTATATTGTTTTCTCTGTAAATTGTCATCTGAAACATCACTCATTCAAATAAAAGTCAAAACATCACTAATCATAAACTAATTTATCTTGATTAACTCAGTCACAATCACCTAGTCCTTAGGTATTTAGCAAGGATGTAACAAAGCGTAGCACATCAAACCACAGTCAGCAATTATTTGCTGTCCAACGTACCTTATCTGGCACACAGCATGTACTTACTACATATTTGTTGCCTAGGTGAACAAAGGGTATGGCATTTAAAAAAAAACTGCTCTAAAACCTCACTGATTTAACACAATGTAGGTTTATTTCTTGCTTCTGCTACATGTCCACTGCAGGTTAGCAGGGAGGGCTGCTCATACTAACAACACAGAGACCCATGCTAAAGGAAGTTCCATCGTTGTCCCGGACAGAGTGCCGTGGCATCATAGCTCACACCAACCTCAAACTTCTGGGCTTAAGCCAGCCTCCTGGTTCAGCCTCCTGATTACCTGGGACTACAGGCAGGCACCACCATGCCTAGCTAGTTTTTCTATTTTTAGTAGAGACAGGGTCTTACCTCTTGGTCAGGCTGGTCTTGAACTCCTGAGCTCAAGTAATACACCTGACTCCGGCCTCCCAGAGTGCTAGGATTATAGGTGTGAGTCACCACACCCGGCCTATGAGGTGCCACCTTGCGAATGCTCCCATGGTTGTCAAGACAGGAGAACAGGGGCTGGTAAGTCCTCCACTGGCTCTTAACATTTCCACGCAGAAGTGACAAATGGCCATTTTGTTTTGCATTTCATTGTCCACAGCAAGTCACATACTAGACCTTCCTTCAAAGGAAGCAAGGAAGATAAAGAGGATCAGAATATTTGTGAACAGCTCTACTGATCCCCATACCGGGGCATTCACATGGCTGGTCCCTTTCACTCAGCTTTCATCTTATAAGGACACTTAATTAAAATGCATTTTTGTGAATAAATATCCTGAAAACACTACTGCTTCTGTGTATATAAGCAGAAAACTAACTTCTGTCCCAGATTTTGCATATAACTACAATATTTCAAAATTTTCCTAACAGAATTCCCTGCTAGTCAAGCAAATCGTAGTATTTTGCCTCAAGTCACTTTAAATCTCTGTATTGTTTCCATGTCAGTGGCAGCCCACTTGGTATTTCTTGCCTCTGATGAGATGATAGCATTTACTCTAAAAACCTTGTTCAGTCATTGAACATCTTGCAGAAAATTTAGCTAGTGTAGACATATGCCTAGCGCTTGTACTAACATTTTCTATCTTCTGTTCTGACACTTATTAGATGATTGCTTTAAAGCTATTTTTGAAGAGAGGACTTGAAAGAGGAGAATGGATCAATCACTGTTTAGCCTGCTAGACCCTCTTTGATGTACAGCAGCCAAAAGTCATTCTCATCACATCACAGAAGGTTTAGGTGAGGCAAGCTTGTGATCTCAGCTGAATTCTTAATACACGATGGGCTGTCTAGTGTCCTCACACAGGGGATGTAATTCAGTTTATAATAAAAGCTCAGTGCTCTTATTGCTGTTACTATACACAGCAGACTTACTATACACCATCTATTGTATTTTTTTGGATGAAAGAAAAAGTATTAGATTATGCCCTAACTGCCTTTCAGTGTCTACTTAACCAATTCACTGCAGCTAATTAGCATGTGGGTTCTCTAATAGGGTAACACCCTGGACAATTCTTAGCCTTTCTCACGTAGCAGACCTCCATAAGACTAGTGTCCCTGTGTGGCCATGAACTAATTATGCCCATTCCATCGTAAACATGACTCTGTTTTCAAAGAACTTGGAACATGTCGGCCATCTCATTGTATTAGCCATCAATTGAAATCACAGAATAAAGTAAAATAAGGTTTAAAGATAGCTTTGTATGTTGACCCTTGCTGGAAGAAATGCCCAATGGGCTGAGAGAGTTCATAGATAACCTAGTTTCTCCTCCTCTCGGCCTCTTGCTACAACAATACTTGCCACTTCAGCAGACACGTTATATAATCAATACTCAGATGGCCATTATTGCTGTTGGGCACACAAAATACATTCAAAGGGCAGAAGAATCTTCTGGAGACTCTCAGTCTATCAATCAGGGAATTCCTTAGGGAGAGTTTTTCCTCCAAAAGCAAACACCCGGAGGAAATGTTGACAATGCCAGGCAGAGTTTCTAGGGCAGCGAGACACTCTGGGTCTCTCTCTTCCCCCAGCAGACTCCGGGACATAGGACTGACTTTCTCTGAAGAGTCAAAGGAATCATTTAGGGCATCCAATTGTTTTCTTTACCGTTTTGTTTCAGGGCTTTTCCCCGACTCCCTAATGTTTTGAAGCACAAGGACAGAGACTTTCTCTTACCTATAACTGTGGTAATGAATACAAACTACACATAAGGAAGTTGAAGATACCAAATTAAAAAAAAAAAAGCACTCTGGCATTGAATATGAATGAATATTTTTCATTGTAAAGATAAGTAAAAGAATTTGATATTGCTCAGATAATTTCACCCAAGGGGTATAAGATACACTGCAATTGGAATGGGAGGCAAAACATTTCATTAAAAAATGATTTACTTTTTGAGGTTCAATAAGACATTCTCTAAATTTAATGAAAGTAGAGATATGGTTGATTTTTCCAGAGAGTCGGCTTTTATTTTCTAGAGACTCTGAGCAGTTTTGTACAAAGCTAGAATTAGATTACGCTTTCCATGATTAACAAAGCTGTATGTTAAAAACTTTAGAAATACATATTGATAGAATGTATCTTGTTTACTTTATTAAAACCACAACTGTTAGGGGATATGGAATGAGAACAAGCATGTTAAAATGCTAACAAAGAAATCTCCTCACAACTCTCCCCCCACCCACCCTCCAAAAAAATATCCAAGTAAGCATGTAGGATTTGCAATCAGGCTGCATCGGGGGGTCAGAGATCAAAAATAAATGGTGGGCCACAACATGCAGAGCTTTTAAAAAATAATGTCACATTCTTTCATTCTCAGCATAAGAAATGGGCAACTTGTTCAGGGCAAATAATTGTTTGAACTGAGGATTTTATTATTAATCTCTGAAGACTGCTGAATTTAGGGTCACAGTAAGGGTTGATTAGGTACAAGGTGCATAAAGCTCTCCTCTGTCGATGCTATTGAAAGAAGCAAGTAATTTAGATTCAGAATTGGTCTTGGATTGAAGCTCACTCCATTACAGACCATTTTCAATTTCAGCTATACAATAAACATCAAGCTCGGCAAGGAAATTAGTACATTTGGTAATGTATTGGAAGAGATGGGTGGGTCTTTGACAAGATGACACTTATCACCAAAGCTTCAGTTAATGAAACCCTTGAGTGGTATCTGCGTTTGACATATTTTGACATTTTTTGAAATCACATCCAGCATTTTTCCCCCCACAATGTTCTTCTTTATGAGAGAGAGAAAAAAAATCCACCTATCTTTAAAATGAGTACTGGAGTACCGCAATATTATTGGAAAAAAATTAAAGAGATGCTGCCTGCCACTGACAGGAAGAACAAGGTACTTTCTCAAAATCTTTAAGGAGCAACAGATTCATAGAATACATTTATTGAAATGAAGCCCACAATGCATTTCCAGCAGAAGCTTCAAATTTAAGTGAAGTGTGTTTGATCATACTTCACCTAAAAATACCTTCTACTATAAAATGTGATCTCATTAATGTGACTACAATTTACATTGCTGGGGGAAAAAAAGCCAATTTAGGGTAATTATTTCCTGAACAAAATAGTTTACTAGCCTTTTTTTTTTTTTCTGCAAGGAAACTGCTTGAACCTTAGTAAAGGTGAGACTTTTAAAAGAGAAAATAATGAAAGGAAACAGGAAATAAAGATCATCTAATGGAAAAAAAAAAGTTGAGAAAGAAAAATTGAAAGGAAAAATAAAGGCACAAAATAAATAGGGGAAAGCAGGCAAGAAAGACAGCATTGAGAAGGAACAATTTCTAGCCTCAAACTAGTTCTGACGAGATCACATCCCGTATTCTCTCCCCAGCGTTCTCACATTTATGTATAATTAAATGCTGTTTTATTGCCAAGTGTCCTAGATAATGAAAAACCAGAAAAAGAAGAAAATGCTCCCAAAGTGACCAAAAATTCAGGTTCACATATTCTGAGGAGTGGTTTTTGTTATTTACTTTTGAGTTTTTTTCTGAAAGCTGGGTGAAATTATTATGTATTCAGATATTTTAAATCTCATACAGCTCTATTGTTCACGCCATGTTTTTCATCCAGTGCCGGGAGAACAATTGTAACAAAAAATACAAAGCATTCTAAATGGGGGGGCCTTCCTGAACCCTACAGGACCCGGGTGGCACTTGCAGTGTGGTGGGCCCAGCCGGGTGGTCCCCCTCAGCCATCATTTACCCACCACGAGGAGAAGGTCACCTTGAAGTTGGGACTAGGGACTAGGAGAGAGAAAGAGCAGAGGAAGGGAAGAAAAGGGCCGCTTTGGAAGAAATGGACATTTCCGAAGAATTCAACGTACGGAGAGGAATCCTTTTCAACCTCAACTCTGCAGGTGATTTCTTTAAACCCTCTTTGAGACCCTTACCCTTTCTCTCTTCCATTATCCATATTTAAGATCCCAAATCCTGCAGCTAAGGAGGAGGGGGGGAAAAAAACCTTCTGTATCAGCTCCAGGTCTTAAGACTGTCATCTAAAAAAGCCGTGTTTGACATTTTGCTGACTGCAGACTCTCCTCCTATGCCCTAAAATAATAATTCTAACATTGTGTAAAATTCATTGAGCATCTTAGAATTGTTCGGGCATCTAGTAATCCGGGGTTTGAGTACTATGGCTACTGTTCCTCCTTCAGACACACCCATCCTACAGGTGTGGTAAATTAGTGGCATGAACTGGGTTTAAGGAGCATGGAATGTCACTTGGCCAAAACAATGGCATCGTGTTCAGCTGTTTTTAATGTAACAGTTATAGCCCCGTAGACAAATATGCTCCCTAGAAGTCCTCTTTGCCTTTTGCCAATTTAAATAATAAAACTGAAACACCAAAGTTAGAGTGGAGGCTTAAGACATTCACTGACGCTATTTAGCCACTGGAAGGGCCGAATGGGTCGTTGGCGGCTGGTGTCCATTCTGACTGGCCATAGCAGTTGTTCACTATTTTGTCACATACCACATATTTACCAGAACAGTCGATCATAGGTAGAGCACTTATTTTAATCGTAATTGATTTAAATTTGGGTATTTAATTTCTCTCCATCCTCTTCAATACTCACCTCTTGGGAGAGAAAGAGACGGTTTTTCCACTTAGGGCAGTTCTTCGCCCGTGGTAGCCACTTAAGAAATACATTTTTTTGAATGACTGAACGGAGGAGTCCCCACACATTCCCAGTTTAGGAGTTGTGACAGCTCTAGAAGAATGATCACTTTCATCTCTTTGTGGCATTACCTGCTTATTCTTTCAGAGTAATTCTGGCATTGACTACAGTAGAAGCCAGGGAGCATTTTGCACTGAGAATCGTTATTTGATCTCCCTGTTTTTCAGAACGCTGTCCCCGCCATCAGCTTTGCCTGATGTCCTGGAGTTCAACATCTTTAGAATTAAACCTCCAGCCTTCTGCAGGGCGGAGAAGGAGCTGGACACAGCTGCCTGGGATGGAGGCGAGCATGGGGGAAGTTGCAAATGACAGGATTTTAACCCTCCTGTGTTCAGCGATTCCCTAACACTCATCTTCACAGGATCATTGTGCCTACAATTACTGAGTTTTTCTGGAGTAATTTAATTCAAATCACCTTGAATCTGGGCTTCCCAAGCTGCCAGTTTAGGTTTTAGTTTTAAACTCAAAATTTTGTTATTTCTCTTCTTCTGTTGTCCCTGTCTTTACAGCATTTTAGCCACTCTACTGGCGTTTTAGAGTGGAATTTGGAAGAAGCTCAGGTCAAAGCATGTGTTGGGTTTATTATTTCATAGGTTTAATATACTTCCCCTGTTTTATGATTATAGAGCATCTGGTACAAACAACAGAATATATCTATACATATAAAATACATTTATATATGGAATACACATGTATGTGTATGTAGATAGCCAGTCCTGGGAGTCTGGGGGGTGAGTGGTCCCAGGACCCCCGCAGACCCCTACCCCCAGTCCTTTTACAGTCAGCTCTCTGCATCTACAAGCTCCCATCTGTGGCCCTGGAGCCAACTGTGTATGTACATGTCCACATACACGATAGCAAAGAGAATATGCAAAGTAAAAGAACGATAAAATGAACACCCCTGCACACCACTGCACTCAACAGGTCTCCCATGTAGATTGGGCCTGGAAGCTCATACATCAGCACTTTGGGAGGCCATGGCAGGAGGAGCCGTTGAGGCCAGGAATTTGAGACCATCTTGGGCAACATAGGTAATTTTTAAAATTAGCTAGGTCGTGGAGTGTGCCTGAGGTCCCAGCTACTCGGGAACTGAGGCGAGAGGAACCCAAATTTGGACTCATGGTTACCTTTAGTGGAGAGGCAAGAGGGTATGTGGAGGGGCAAGTGGGATGTTTCTTTCTTTGTTTCCCCAGAAACTAGGTCTCAGTCGCCCAGAGCTGGAGCTCAGAGGCATGACCATAGCTCATTGCAACCTCAAACTCTTGCAGCTCAACCCATCCTCCCACCTCAGCCTCTCAAGTGGCGGGAATGACAGGCCGAAGCCACCACGCCCTTTTGATTGTCAGGTTCCTGCAGCTTTACCACAGCAGAATGAATCGCCATCTTTTCAGCACCTAGTAACAGTTTCTTTGCTACCTACAACTTTGCCACAAAGCCAGTGGCACAAATTTTAGAAGTTTTGCTATGACAGTATCTACTTTGAAGTAGTAACATATAAGTATCAATTGCTTGCAATACCAAAATAAACTATTTCATGCTCACATTCTACCTTGGTGCTGGGTTGTTTTTCTATGTGCTTTTCTAGGATTCGGAATGGGAAGAGCAACCCTAATCTGCGACACTCCATGTTTGTGGCAGATGGAGGAGGGGAATGCCAGAACCATGTGATAGCCCGAAGTTTCCTCTCAAAAGTAACCTATACCACACCTGCTGACATGTAGTTGGCTGAAGTCAGGCACGTGGCTGAGAGTGACATCAGTATCAATCTGAGGAAGTGCTACTCACAACAAAGGGAGAAAGGAGAGTGAATATTTTGAATAACTAATGTGATCTTCCACAGTCCCTGAACATGAGGTCAGACAATTAAGTTCATGAATTCTTTCTAGAAAAAGTGCCACCTACTTCATTGCCGAATACCACTAGAGTCACCTTCAGCGTAGTCCCCTTGGCCATCTGGTAACCCCCGTGATATTTAGCGAGGAGGTATGCAGCACTTTTTCTAGGACAAGTATGAAATTGTCTGACCTCCTATATTGCTTGTTCTGTTATGATTTTGAACTTTATATGTGTTTAAGAAAGTCATAGATATATATGATTTTGTGCCATATTTTTAGAGCTCAAGATTTTCCTTGCGCCTTTGATCCATGTTAATGTGTATGTCCTCAGTGTTTCTCCCTCACCCTGCTTCAAGGTATGTCGTTGTATAACGACACCAAGCTCTTCATGGTAGTGGTTTCCAGGGCTTTTTTACTATTTTTTACAACATGCTGATAAAAACTCTTGTATATGTTTTCAGTGCACCCATGGAAATGTTTTTGGAACATATGCAAGGAGTAAAATGTTTGCATTATAGACTTTTTACACCTTCAAATGTATTAACTGATACTAGTTTGTTTTACACAGTAATTACAATTTTTATTTCAGCCAAAGATATTTAAGAGGTTTTATTGTTCCACACCCTTGACAACACTTAGTATTGTGAGATTTTAATATAATTGCCAATTAAAGGAGTATTTCATTGAGACTTATACTTGGTTCACATGTTGCTTTTGTCTGTAGGCCACTCACATGTTCCTCCTTTGTGAAATGTCTATATATCTCTTTGGGGCACCTTTTAATTGGATTATTTATAACTTTTGTAATAATTTTAGGAGCCATTTGATAATATTTTGTATTTTCAATTTTAGTCTTTTGTTGGTTGCATGTGTTTCAAATATATTCTTCTAATTTTGGCTTGAATTTTCACATTTGAAATGGTGCTTTTGGCAAGGCGCAATTTTTAATATCGATGAATTCATCAATCTTTTCCTTTGTGGTTAGTGCTTTCTGTATCTTGTGTAAATAATCCTTCCCCACAACAAGTGCATACTATCATTTTCTTATGAGAATTTTAAGGTTTGCTTTTCATTATGAAGTCTAATCCACTTGGAATTTATTTATGTGTATAGTGTGAGATATAAGTTAAATTTTAATTTTTCTAATTGAAAATCAATTTTATACACACTTCTCATTGTATCCTATAATATTTGTGTTGTTGTTTAAGACGGTATATTCTCAAATTATTATTTCTCATTATATAAAAATGCAATGCATTTTTCTAAATTGAGCTCATATCCAGTAACCTTGCCAAATTCTAATTCCAAAAACATATTTTAGATTTATTTTTGAAGAGTAATGTCACCTGCCAGTAAGTATAGTTTAATCTCTTGCTTTCTAATCCTCAAACCTTTGCTTTATTTTATTTAAAAAAACCCTTTTTTTTCTGATTTAACTGCGAGGATTTTAATATTAAATATTAGAACGACAGTGAGTGTCGTTCGCTTGCTCCTGATTCTAAAGTGTCTTTAAAATTTCACCATTAAACATTACGTTTGCCATAGCTTTTTAAACTTTTCTCCTTTACTCTGTGAATGTGACAAATTATATTAAGAGTTTTTTTCTAAGATAATATTAACTTTACATTCCTGGATATATCTAGCTTGGTAATGGTATTTTATTCTTTTATATATAGGTGGAAATAGTTGCTAATATTTCATTTGAGATCCTAGCATATTGGAGTGAAGTTTGCCCGAGATTTACCTTCCTTGTATTATTTTCCCACTAACAGTTACGTTTAATGTCTAATCTATACCAGCTTCATAAAACAAGTTGAAGAGTATTTCCTATTTTTCTATTTTCTGGATAGAAATCTGGAATTATTTATTCCTTACCAGTTTACTAGAAGGTACTTAGCAAACAACCTAAGTCTGTTTATTTTCTTTTTTCTTTTTAAAGCTTCTTCATTATTGATTTAATTTCTGTGTGGTCATAGAACCGCTTCATTCTTTAGTCCTTTTGAATCAGTTTTGATAAAATGAATTTTTCTATTTTTTTCCTATTTTGCATAAGTTTTCAAATTTATCGAAATAAAATCCTTTATTATATTTTCTTATTTACTTTTAAATTCCTGCTTCATCTTTCATTATATCCTCTTTGCAATCCTGACATGTTATTTATCTATACCTGCCCATTTCATGTTTTCTTAATTAATCTTCCTAGAGATACATCTGTTTTATTAGTCTTTCCAAATGATCAACTTTTGACTTGCCTTTTTTTTTTTTTTTTAATGCTACTTCTTCTGTACATGTTTTAGTACTCAAATTAGTGATAGGCCACTGGGATGAACAGGCTTTGATGCAGCAGTTTCTAGTGGCAGTAGTGAAGATAGTAAACAAGATAGCCTAAAAAAATACCTGCTTACATCAAAACAAAGAATATGATTTAGAACAAATCATTCTGATCCCTATTTTTCAATTGACTAGACTCTCTGAGGTACTTTTTCTATTCATTCTCCTTTTTAATTATGAGTTTAACACAGGAGTTGATTGTAAGCCCTATCTAGTTTTCTAATTCTGGCTCTCCATCTAAATTTTCTGACATCAAAATTTCTAGTGAAATTGGCAAGTACACGTATGGCTTAGGATCTGAAAATTGCATATGGTTTTATGGGCTTTAAGAAAAATTATGCCGTGAAAAGTAAAATATAAAAGATTTTATTACTATATGTATAATATAATAAAGCTGACTTGAAATTAAAAACAAACATAAGGGGAAAAACAGTACAAAGAGGATAAATCAGAGGACCAATTTCACTCAAAGCTGATGGGCAGACATAAGCTTTGTTTGGGGCGGAACCACAAAGAATATATTTTAATAAAACCAGAAGTAGATGAGTTCTTACAAGTCAGCTCTGAATCACATTAATCACTGATACTGAGTGAAGGACATACCAGATTGCTAGAACCTTCGGCATTCAGTAGGGCTTGTGTCCTCAGATGATTTGCAGAAGCCCTCAGCTGCCTTTCTGGAAGAAACTAACTTGGGGACAAAATTTGTCTGCGAACAATTTTAAGTGATAGTATGTAGCAATTCATTTAAAAGTAGTCCCATGGAGAGAAAGACAATATGAATAAAACTCAGTAGAAACCAGTAGCAAGAGGAATTATTCTGTAAAAGCTTCAGAAATTGGATAGTTTGATAAAAACATTAAAATAAATCTGCTCACCATGTTCTAGATGATAAAATAAAAGATTAAGACTTATTGCAGAGGGAAAAAGTAAATGGAAACGCTAAAACTGAAAACAAGAACTAAAATTAAGAATTTAATGGATGGGCCTAATAGCTCACATACAACTAGAGAAAGGCTTCGTTAACTGGACTATTCTCAGTAACTCTTGCTGAAATAAAAGGATAGAAAAGATATAGAAGATACACTGAGATGATTTAATATTTAAATGAAATCCTAAAATGAGAGATGGGAAATGATGGGACTGAAGAAAATGGGGAGGAGAGATACATTCAAGTTAAAGCAAACTTTGAAGCAATAATAGCTGAGAACTTTTTAAAACTGGAGAAAGACTTCAGATTTGTAGATTCAGGAAGCACACAAATCCCAGGAAGAATAACTGAAAAAGAAACAAAAAAAAAAGAGAGAGAGAGAGAGAAATCTACATTGAACCGCTAAATGATAAAACTGCTTAAACTTCAAAATGGAAAAAAATCTCAAAGTCAGTTTCAGAAAGGGTAACAATCACACAGGCAGCTAACTGCTTAGTAGGATAAAAGGGCCTCACCTAAGAATAAAATTATACCTTCAAAGTGTTGAAACATTTGTCAACTTTATAACTTTTGAAATTGATTGTAAAAAAAAATCTTTTCAGATAAACAAATAAAATAATTCCCCAGGAGCAGACATATTAAGGTAAATACTAAAGGATATTCTCCAAGAAGAAAGGGGAAAAGATCTCACGTGCAAACTTGGAATTGCAGGAAGAGATGAGAAGCAGTGGAAACATGTGATAGGAGTCTGACTCCATGTTTGATGTTTGCTGAAAGGTTTGAAGCTTCATCCCCTCCTCCTTCTCCTTCTGTTCTTCTCCCTTCTTGGATGGTAGGGCCGGGCGTGTCCAACCTGCAACTTGTGGGTCACATGTGGACTGTTTTGCTTATCTGTGGTGCCCAGTGACATGAAAATTATGTGCAGACCTTTTCTAATTGATCATCAGCTTTAGTTAGTGTTTAATATGTAGCCGAAAACAACTCTTCTTCCCTGTGGCACAGAGAAGCCAAAAGGTTGGACAGCCCGGCACCAGTCAAGCCTCTACTGATACGGAAGAACACTCATCCCAGACTCTTTAAACACCATGAAAACCAGCCTCCTTTTTCTAATCCCTCAAGACATTTTTGGATCACCTTCAGAGGTCTGTCACACGCTCCTCAGACTAATAAACCATTTCATAGTCTCCTCGTATGTGTATAGCATAATCAGCCTAGAACTCCAAACCAAATTTTGGGTGAGGGACCATCCAACTTCTGAAGAGTGGCCACAAAAGCTAAATTAATGAGCAAATCAAAATAATCATTGACTATGACAAAGAATTACAATAGTATTTTGTTAAATTTTTTGTTTTTGAATTTTAAATACCTAAAAAATAAAATAGAAACCAATTAATGATATTTACTTAAAAATGAAGAAAAACAGACTTAAATAATTTCAATTGAAATGGAAATATATGAAATCAAATTCTTTTAATGTCTCTGATTCACTTGCATTGTCTGAGTAGAATGTTAAAGAACCAAATAATGTCAGATTGTGATAAGTTTTTTTTTTTTATTTTTTGTTTTCTTTTAGAAACAGAGTCTCACTTTGTCACCCTTAATACAGAGCTGTGAGGTCACGGCTCACAGCAACCTCCAGTTCCTGGGCTTATGCACTTCTCTTGCCTCAGCCTCCTGAGTAGCTGGGACTACAGGTGTCTGCCACAACACCCGGCTATTTTTTTGTTGCAGTTTGGCCAGGGCCAGGTTTGAACCCACCACCCTCGGTATATGGAGCTAGAGCCCTAACCACTGAGCCACAGGCACCACCCTAGATTTTGATAAGTTAAGAATATATAAAGACAAACAGTACCAGAGTGAATTAAAAACTACATTCTGTTTATGATACATACCTAAAATATAAATATTGAAGAAGATTGAAAGTTAAAAGATGAAAACAATTTGCCAGATAAAAGTCTGTGCAACCACCGTATCAGATAAAGTAAAATTTGAGGCAAAAAGTGTAAAAATATTTTATGACAATTTTATATTTGTATTTGTATAATAAAATAGCTTTAAAATAAAGAAATAATTGACAGGTCAAAGAAAGAAGACTCCACATTGTACCATAAAATTATAACATGTTTCTTTATAATAATAAAGCAAATAGATTAAAAATCTGTTAGGACACAGTAGAATAACACAAATAGCAAATGAGCTAATTAATATACATAAAACAACATATTTTATGCCTGAAAACATAAAAACTACACATTTATGCATACCATGGCCCAATGAAGGGAACATACTTTTAAATAAAAAAATGTTTTTAGTTAAATGATACTTTTTTATTAAATCATAGCTGTGTACATAAATGCAATCATGTGGTACAATGTGATAATGAAATTACTAAATATCTAGATATCTGGGATACAGCAAGAGTCATGGGGAAATATTTGCAGTTTTAGAAGGATATATTCAAATATTAAAATCTGATAATAAATAATATTATTTTTTGTTGTTGTTGCAATTTTTGGCTGGGGCTGGATTTGAACCTCCAGTATGTGGGGCTGGCACCCTACTTCTTTGAGCCACAGGCACCACCAAAATCTGATAATAAAT
Source organism: Arctocebus calabarensis (assembly GCA_963573935.1). NCBI lineage: Eukaryota > Metazoa > Chordata > Mammalia > Primates > Lorisidae > Arctocebus > Arctocebus calabarensis. The sequence continues at coordinate 14,373 of CAUYON010202814.1, forward strand.
GAACTATACGTCTATCTCAAAAAATTAGAGAACAACAAAGCAAAATCCAAAAACAGCGGAAGGAAAGAAGAAATAAAGTGAACAACAGAAAATAATAATATAGAAAATAAACAACAGAGAAACAATAAAATATGAGCAATGGAAAGGAGACATCACTACAGATCTTGTAGACATTAAAAAGATTACAGAAGGTATGATAAATAACTTTGTGCCAAATGAATTTGAAAATGTTGAAGTAATGGAAATTTCTAACATTACTTTATAAGACTAAAGTAAGACAAGATGAAATATGAAACTTGAATAGCTCTTTGCTTTATATTTAATAGTAAATTCAACCAAACATTTAAGGAAGAAATAAACCCAAACTCCTCCAGGGATTAAAAAAAGGAACACATTCTATCTTCTTTTAGAAAACCAAAATAATCTTCATATTAAAATCTAACAAAAATAGGAGGAAAAAGAAAAATTACAAATAAACACATTCATGACCATAGATGTAAAAATTTTAAACAAACCCCTAGCAGACTGAAACCAGTAATATGTATTTACTACTTTGTCTAGGAACTAGTCTTGAGATTGGCACATTTTAAAACAGTGATTAGTATAATTCATTATATTAGTATAAAAAATTAAAAAGTCATATGATTTAAATAGATGGAGAAGTAGCATTTGATAAAATTCAGTAACTATTTATTAAAAACCTTTAGCAAACTAAAACCAGGAGTGAACTTTCTTAATTCAATAAAGGGCATGTATTAAAAAAAAACAAGCAAAACCAAGTCAAACAACAACAAAAACTGTAACAGTAAATGGTGAAAGTTTTTACTTTAAATATGGAATAGGACAAGAATACCAGCAGTCATTAATTTCAGTCAATGTTGTACAGGTGCACAGTGTGGAAAGGAAAGAAGGAATAGACAGAAATGGATTAAAAAGGAAGAAATAAAACCATTATTCACACACACAAAATATGACTGCATACATTAAAAATCCAAACCAATGTATAAATTTTAAAATTTATATATGGTTTAATGAAGATTATTGGTACAGATTAAAATAATCTTTTTGTAAATTGGTTTCATAATAGTACTGAGTACATGGGATATTTTTTATTCCATTCTTGAGATACTTTACTAAGAAGGATATGCCAGGTCTGTCACTCACACTTTCATATGAAGAGTAGATCACAACTATGGCCCAAGATGAAGGAGGGAGGAGGGGAGCTGGGAAGGGAGGAGGGAAGGTCAGATCGAGGGAGGGTGAATGGTGGGATCACACCTATAGTGCATAATGCAAGGATACATGTTGGATCTATTAGTATAAAGTATAAATGTCTTAACACAATAACTAAGTAAACGAGATGAGGTACATATTAACCAGTGTGATGCAAGCATTCCTAATTCTACATAAGATCAGCACATCGTACTCCATAAATGCATTAATGTGTACATGAGCTATGTGTTTATGATTTAATAAAAAAAATCTTTTTAAAAAAACACATTTTTTACATCAACAAGAAACTTTTAAAAAACAAAATCTAAAAATCTTCACATATATCATCAAAAATATAAAATTTCTCAGAATAAATTTAAAAATGAGTAGGATTTTCATGAGAAAAGACTGGAAGAGAAGAAAGAAAAACATGAACTAATAAAGTATTACTGAGAAAAATTAAAGATCTTAATGAATGGAGAAATGTATAATGCTTATAGGCTCAGTAACTCACTACTGTAAATATGTCAATTTTTCTGAAACATCTATAAATTCAATGCGCTCTAACTCAAAATAGTTATAGCAGGGTGTGTATGTGTGCACATGTGTGTGCATATGTGTGCGTGTGCGCATATGTGTGCGTGTGTGTGTGTGTGCATGTGTGTACATGTGTGTATGTGTGTGCATGTGTGCATCTGTGTGTGTGTATGTGATACTGGATGAGATTATTAGTGATGTGTAGTGTCTAGTTCACACTAGCTCATACCAACTGATGACATCCAATTCTTCAATATTCATGAGTTTTGGAATTATTTATTAAACACTCGGTGGCTTGAAACTAGCCATGTGGAAGTATTTGCCTCATGGCAATTGTCACACACTATGAATCAAAACAACTTTCCTTCAGAAAGCTCGTTTGTCAAAACATCACTGAGCTGCTTCTAATGTTGATAAAAGGAAACGAAAACCAGAACAGAAAAGACATATTTGAAGAATAAAAATAAAGGGGAAAGACACGTTTTGCCAGATATTATGCCTTATAAAACAGTGAGAATTAAGACATTGTGGAAGCAGCAAAGGTTGAACAAACAGAAGGATGAAGTCGAGATCAGGCCCAGGCCCACTGTAGGGATGATTCACCTACAGATCGCATGGCAGAGCTCTGGGGAAAGAATAGTGAGCCCTACAAAGGGTGCTGTAAATTAGTGAAAACTTGAACCCTAATAGCTTATTCTAAAATGAAGTTCGAGGTATATCAAGGTATACTATCGATTTAAATATGACTATTTAATAGGTTAAACAAGAAGACTAAGTGGACTTTACAGAAATGAATTTTCATAACCTTAGATAGTACATTTTTCTTACAAGACAGAAAACACTTATTTTAAACAATTGAAAATTTTGATTATGTTAAAATTAAGAACGTCTGTTCATTAAAGTACACCAATACTTTTCCAAAAAAAAAAAAAAAAAGGATAGTATCCAGAATACATAAAGAAATCAATGTGAAAAAGAAAACTAACCAAATAGAAAAAAGGGCAAGGGATTGGAAGAGGCACTTTATAAAAGAGAATGTACGAGAATAAAATGAGCATATGAAAAAGTGCTAATTTTCACTAAGCATCAAGAACAGGCAAATAAAAACTGTAATGAGATGTTATAACGCGCACAGAATAGGGACAGGAGAAGAACACAGAACCTCCATGTTCCTCAGCTGTCATACAAAGTATAACCACTTGGAAAGTAGTTTCCATCATCCAGTAGTGAACATATACAACACAAAAATTTTTACTTTTTCCTATGTGTTCCGCAGAAATGTGCACATATACTCTATATCAACAGTACAACGAACAATAAATTAGGGTATATTCATCAATAGAATACTAAACAGCAATGAAAATGAAGACATTACGGTCACATGCAATAGCATGGATAATGAATATCATAAATAAAGAGTGAAATAGCCAAAGAATGCCTACTCCACAGTTCCTTTATAAAGCCTTAAAATAGCCATCAAAAGTAACTTCATGGTTTTGATGAATGCATCTGAAATAAAAAAACTAAGGAATAATGAATCGAGGACCATGACCGTCCAGATAATGGTTCTGTGGGGGCACCAGGAAGTAGCGATCAGGAAGAAAACACAGAGTTTTCATGGTAATGACAGTCACTCACATGTTAGTTACATGTTTGCTTACTGATACGTCATTAAACTCTGTCTGTTTTATGTGTATGTCTGTGTAAAGGTGTCATTTGGAAATATTTGTCTCATGTGAATCTTGCCCTTTGAAAGGCAGTCAGTGTAGCTTCTCTTGGCTCATTCCTTTTTATTTATTTACTTTCCATAATGAAAATTATTTATAAATAGAAAGTACCCAATAAATACTGAAAGGAACATAACTTTTTAAAAGTAAGAACTACCCATTTATATACCACCTAAATAGATCTCATATGCTTGGGAAAGCTCTACCCCAGGGATAGACTCTGTTTTACTTTGTCCTCCCAGCTCTATTCTTACCAAGAATCAAATTAAAGGGCTCCAGCAGAAAGGAGACTGTCTCTGCTGGTCTAGGGCTGTGTCCTTGACGTAAGCCCCACAGGGAAGGCCCAGCTCCATTACCTTTAAAGCTCAGTTCTAACTCTGGTGCAAAGACATCCACCAGGTCTGTAACCTATCCCTGCTCACAGAAAGGGGACATCACAAAGATAAGCCCACCAGGTAAAAGGGAATGATTTCAGGACACTGTACTGAGTTGGTATTATAATGATATTAGGTACTTCCAAATTGCTTTCCATAATACAAAAGCCATATTTCTAGTTTTTTTTTTCCAGATAGCACTACATGAGAATCCTTTAGAAATTCTGAGTTACTTCAAAGATACCTTGAAAAGTTGACTACTTGAGGTCAACCTACTATAATAGCACCAATGTTGATTCTCACCCTCTGTCCATTGGTTTTGTTTGGTCTGTTTCTTCAAAGAGCCATCAGAACCAATTTGCTCAAATTTCAAGTTGGAGCTTTTTCTAAGTTGCTTTGCATGGGTTCTGAAAATGGATTAACCCCAGACAGTGGGTTTATTCCACACACTACTGTTCATCCCCTACCTCAGAAGGATCTTCTCCTAACCATTGAAGGTACAGTTTGGGAGAAAAGTAAATTGTTACTGTTAAATTGGTTCTCTCTCTTCTCCCTCCACCCTCTCTCTCTCACACACATTACTTTTACAACCATAAAACTAATAGTCATTTTCTTTAGCATACTAATCAGGTACCTAGAAAACATTCTATAAAGAACTCAAAATGAAAAGAGAGCAACCTAATTGCATCACTTGTCTAGACAACATTGCTATTATTTTTGTGAACCAATAATTTATTAATTGACTAATACGTATCCAATACTGTTAGATCTTTTTGACAATAAAAAAGTATTAAACATACCCCTTAGTTTTAACACTTTTACAATCTTTATATGGCTTCAAGGTGTTTACACAGAGAGAAATGGCATATGTTCTACAATTACACAACATATTTTACACTTGATCTTAGCCAAAAGGCCAAGAGGCGATTACACAATATATTTTAAAATGCAGGCCACGTGTGTTATGCTATCATGGTATAATGACTCAGAAAGAGGTACTACTATTTTCTCTATGCTAGAAGGAAGAGTTAGAAAATTTAAGTCTTTGGGCAAGTGCTAGTTGGTGTTCAGTGAAGCCAACATTAGAACCAGATCTGCTGACTGCAATCTTGGTTTTGTTTCAATGTGCCTTCTCTAAGATGTTGCACAGTGTTACACATACAGAAGGTACATAGTAATTGAAGATTGAAAAATACATGCACATTCACTTTGAAATAACTACAAATAAGAGCTCTACAGGCGGGCACCGAGGCTCACGTCTGTAAGCCTAACACTCTGGGAGGCTGAGGTGGGTGGATCGCTTGAGCTCAGGAGTTTGAGACCCACCTGAGTAACAGTGAGATGCTATCTCTAAAACTAGCTGGGCGTTGTGGTGGGTACCTGTAATCCCAGCTACTCGGGAGGTTCAGGTAACAGTTTGAGGTTGCTGTGAGCTACGACACCCCAACACTCTATTAGGGGCGAAAAAATAAGACTCTGTCTCTATTAAAAAAAAAAAAAGCTATATAGAGGCTGATTTGTGTACATTTACTAGAGATAAAGACTGACTCCCTTAATTTGGGTTTCCCCATAAGCAGAGTCTGAACTAAGAACTTGAGGAAAGAAGGCGAGCCCAGGGCAGGAGAGCCAGGAAGCAGTCGAAGTGACGAGTCAGAGCAAGAAGGGTTCATGGCTCAGCACCAAGGTTACAGCCATGGAAAACAGCGGCTTTAATCTGCTGATCCACCCGAAAAGTGCTTGGCAGGCCTCAGATGTGCTCGCAGGCTCTCCTTACCAGGAGGGTCCCATCTCTGCTTTTAGCTTCCCTTAGAATAGACAGTTGGAACCTCCCGGTCTATGGCCTTTAACGGAGGCTCCCAGCTGGAAAGTAGCAGGGACAACATTCAGAAAGCAAGCGCTGGAGCCAACTGTCTATTCTAAGGGAAGCTAAAATCAGAGGTGGGCGATGAGACAGGTGTGACGTACCAGGGCTGCGCTGTAGTTACCCACATTGAATTTCTAAAGGTTTTTAAAACACCTTGCAAGAGCACGCAAAACTAACCGTTACCTTTCAACTTCCGATCAAAGAGCATTGACGTGTTTTGCTCTGTTTGTCAACAATTTGACCGATTTTCATGAAATTTGCTAAGACACCTTACCTTAAATTTAATTTGTGGCTTAATTCAAAAGAAAACAGAAGCTAATCTAGAGATGGAAAGCTTTCTCTAATTTGAATACATTTTAATAATTTTTTAATGAAATTTGATACAAGTGTGCATTGATTCATTTAATGTTGATAGAACACCTGTTCTAAGACAGGAGTACTTATTGTGTTTAATCTGACATGGACCCTACCCTCAATTAGTTCAGAGTAATGTAAACTCATCACACACGAGGCATTGTTGGGCATTACTGATTCCACAGGAACTGCTCAAGGTAGGACACCTGGCTGGGCCAGATGCTGACAGCTCCTGGGTCCAGATGTGGAGACTTGGTAGTGTAGGCTAACAGGAGAAGAGGGTGTCTGGAGAGTAGAGTAGCAAGTAATACATGCTGCAGACGGCAGATGAGCACGACCTAAAACAACAGCGAGGACATGAGGAGTTGGGACCCTCAAGACACATTGTGCAGAGCAACGCACTAAACCAGGTAGGCACCAGCAGGTGGCAGAACTGGAGGCCAGCAGGCTAGCAACAATGTGACTCAGGCACAGGGGTGAACAATATTTTTAAGCCCATAAGAACATTTCCAGTTGCTGGAAGCTAGCACAGATACAATCTCAGTGCTTATGACCACAAAAGTTTTCTTTTTCAAGCTAGACGTCCAGGCCACAGTGGCTTGCTGGGACCTCTGGCCCTCCTTCCAGGAACAGGCTGACAGAGCACCTGCCACTCGGGGGTTCCTGGATATCATGATGGGGGGACAAGAAGTGGGATGACTTACACTCTGGAAGTGACTTACACTACTTCTGCCCACATTCTGCCAGGCAAGGTGTGCGAACGGCCAAACCTAATTTCAAAGGGACTGGGGAAATAGTTTCCTTTTATGAGATGTTTGTGAAAATACTGAAGCCTACCAAACAAGTCTCACCCCTAAAAAAGGAAAGAAAGAAAGAATATATATACACATACCTGTATATGTATATATATATACATATACATATTTCAATTAACAAAACATAATGTTGAGATCAGTTCTGAATGTGTTCCAAACTAAAATGCGTTTTAAAATACTAATACAATGATGGGCTTTCTCAGAACTGTCTTTTATCACCGGTCCCTGTCTCTCTCTTACAGACCATATATTTCACAAGTTTTTATTCTATATTCAGAAAGAGCCAGACCTAATATAAAACATCCCAAGTTGTCTAAAAGTCAGCATATTAGACTCTCTCTCCTTGCATAGAAAGGAACAAGGGAGACCAGACACTGTGGCTCGTGTCTCTAATCCCAACCCTTTGAGAGGCTGACACAGGAGTGGGAGGATTGCTTGAGGACCGGAGTTCAAGACCAGCCTCGGCAATAGCAAACCTCCCCCGGCCCCAGTGAAGGCTGAGGCTGAACCTAGGCATGTGAGTGTGAGGCTGAAATAAGCTATCGTGACCCTGGTGCCACTGCGCACTCTACCCAGGCAACAGAGAGACTCAGTCTCCAAATAAACACACACAGAACAAGGAAGACTGTTCATAATGCTTTGCTGGTGGGAATAGCGGGAGGGGTTTAGCCAAGGAAGGTTTGGGCGGTGAACATAAACCAAGTGAGAGGGACAGTCCTAAAGGAACTGATGCTGATTCCTCCACTGTTCAGGACTTTCAATGTGCAGCCCTTAACTACTGGGGCAGGGAAGTCAATGACTAAAGCCTTAGGCTCATAAGTTTTAATACTTAGGCCTGGCTATGACCATAAAAGGCAAAAATGTCAAATTCAGAATGTTCTCTGTCCTCTGTCTTTCTTGTCCGATGCTACACCATTTCTTTTTAAATACTTAACAAATATCTCAGCTCTACAAATAAATTACAGCAAACTTAGGCTGTGAAAGGACAAATCCACAGCCTCTGCCCTGTTTCTAGTCCTGCGTCTTCTCATCTGCCTGCCTCTCACTGACTTTCCACAGCATTAGCAGAATTTTTGCCTAAAAGACCTAAAAAGTTAAGTGAAGTGTGTTTTAAAAAATTCTCCCAGGAGAGCCTTTCCTTTCTGTTAAAATATATTGATCCCTTCCCAGTCCTTGCAGAAATGGAACAAGAAATGGGTTTATTTACACCTATCAGTGCCTGAGCTTGCCTGTGATCCTGGTACTCCCAAGGCCCATGAACTCATCTCCATTTACATTCTCCTTAATTTCTTCTTGTCCCCCAGCTTTTAGTGTGATTAAAAACATCCTTGCTTCTTAAAACTTTCTGTTCATTCAATTGAAGCAGTATCAAAGATACACTACTGGGACCTGATCAAATTAAAAAGCTTCTGTACAGCCAAGAACATAGTAAGTGTAGCAAACAGACAGCCCTCAGAATGGGAGAAAATATTTGCAGGTTATGCCTCTGACAAAGGTTTAATAACCAGAATCCATAGGGAACTCAAACGTATTAGGAAGAAAAGAACAAGTGATCCCATCTCAGGATGGGCAAAAGACTTGAAGAGAGACTTCTCTAAAGAAGACAGGTGCACAGCCTACAGACGCATGAGAAAATGCTCACCATCCTTAATCATCAGAGAAATGCAAATCAAAACTACTCTGAGATATCACCTAACTCCAGTAAGATTAGCCCACATGGCAAAATCCCAAAACCAGAGATGTTGGTGTGGATGTGGAGAAAAGGGAACACT
>CAUYON010202818.1:0-33124 GCA_963573935.1 Arctocebus calabarensis
AGGTATACAAATTGGAAAGAAGGAGGTGAAATTATAATTATAAACAGATTATTTTGCTTTTATCTCTCCAGAATCAAAGGAAATCTGACTAAAATATAACCACAATTAAGAAAATAATTCAGTACATGAAATTAATCAAAAAATTAATAGCATCTGTACACTAATAGAATTAGAAACTGAAAATCTCCCTTATGACAGCAATAAATAGAATAAAATAGAATGGATGTAGGCATATAATCAATAATAATTAAGCAAGTTTTACATGTGGAAAAAATTTTCCTATGCCACTGGTAAGACTAGTGCAAATGGCAGCACCATAGTTTAATATGAGAAGATGCAACATCATAATGACTTCAAAGCTATTTAAGTTAACCTAGAGGTTTCATAAGATCTAGATAGAAACAATAAATTATTTTAGGAATCAGAACAAGTGATTCTAAATTTTCTGTGGAAAAAATAAGCAAGCAATGGTTGCCAAGAATCCTTCTATATCTATTTTCTTAAGTGTTCTGATCATAAAAGGGTGCTGGATATTATCAAAAGCTTTTTCTGCATTGATTGAGAGACTCATATGGTCTTTGCTTTTTTACTTTGTTTATGTGATGTATTATATTTATAGATTTACATACATTGAACCATCCTTGAGACCTTGGGATAAAACCAACTTGGTCATAATGTATAATTTGTTTGATGTGTTGCTGGATTCTGTTTGCTAGGATCCTATTGAATATTTTTGCATCTATATTCATTAAAAATATTGGTCTATAATTTTCTTTTCTTGTTGGGTATTTTCCTGGTTTGGGGATCAGGGTGATATTTGCTTCATAGAATGTGTTGGGAAGTATTCCTTCTTTTCCTATGCTTTGGAAGAGGTTATGTATTATAGGTAAAGGTTCCTCTTTAAAGGTTTGGTAGAATTCTGATGTGAAGCAGTCTGGTCCTGGACTCTTCTTTTTTTTGAAGATTTTGTACAGTTGATGCTATTTCAGTACTTTATATAGGTCTGTTCAACATTTCTATTTCTTTCTGGGTAAGTCTTTACATGGATGGAAATGGAACATATTCTTTTTTCTTTTTTCAGTTTTTGGCCAGAGTCAGGTTTGAACCTGCCACCTCTGTTATATGGGGCTGGTGCTATACTCCTCTGAGCCACAGGTGCCACCCTGAACATTTTCTTCTTAGCAAAGTATCTCAAGAATGGAAGAAAAAGTATCCAATGTACTCGGCCCTACCATGAAACCAATTTATAAGTACCCACACTTCCATATGAAAGCTATAACCCAGCTGCAGCCCAAGATGAAGGGGAAGAGGAAGGGAAGGGGAGAGAAGAGGCTGGGTGGAGGGAGGGTAATTGGTGGGACCACATCTATGGTGTATTTTACAAGGGTACATGTTAAAATCTACTAAGTGTAGAATATAAATGTCTTAACACAATAACTAAGAAAACGTGGTGAAGACTCTGTTCACCAGTTTGATGAAAGTATTTCAAATTGTATATAAAACCAGAACATTGTCCCCCATAATTGTATTAACGTACACAGCTATGACTTAATAAAAAATAAATAAAAATACAACTCTAACAAAGGAAAAAAAAAGAACATTAGTAATCCACAAGGGCTAAATTGATGGCTGCTGCATTTAGGATTAAGTTCTAACTTCCCCTGCCTGACTGGTGCCACTACCACATCAGGCTGGTTGGCGAGGTTTATGGGGGCTTGAGTACAGCAAGTCTACCATAGGCTTTTGACAATGGTGCACTGTATTTTTGTTTGAAGTGGAATTTGTGATTAGTTACACAGCTCGACAATATTTTTTTTAGTTCTGTCCGCTTAATAGCCCATCATGTCAAACAAGACCAAGAGAATGCTAAAGGACAAGGACTGGGAATTACAATATTATCTTGTTTCTGCTAAATATAGATGATTTTTTTGCTTTGTGAAACTGCAATATTAACCCTAAGAAAATTCAATGCTCATATGGACCACAGATAAATTTTAGTTTAGAGGGAAAGGTGTGAATGGCTGCACTGCAGAAATTAAAAGGCAAAAAGCAAAGACAATTCTTCCAAGCAGCAATATGACCTGGAAATAATGCCACTGAAGCAACTTTTAAAATAGCTTATATACTCGGGGAGTGAGGGGGGGAAGGGAAGCCATTCAGTGATGGAGAAATTGTTAAAGAATGCATTGACAAAGTTGTAGGACGTTTAGCCCCTGATAGGTTTCGAGGTTTCATACAAACAGCTGCCTCTTTCCAGAAGAACAATAACTGATCAGCAGCAAGAATTAGCCTTCACCTTAACCCAACAACTTCATGTAATACTTCAAAAGGAAAACAGACAGTATATTATTCAATCACTTTGGGTGAATCAATTGATATTACTGACTCAGGGCAAGTTTTCTACTGTGCTTGGGTCATAAAGAAGATTTCTTTGTTATGAAAAGTTACTTGCTTTAGGCACTGTTGTGCACAGAGCACAGGGAATAAATATCTTCAACAATTTTCAAGGTATGTGTCATAAAGTTGGACTGAATGTGGTAAATTTAGAGAATGTGTATACAAACAAAACACCATCCCTCAAAGAAAAATGAAGGTTTTATTGCTCAGATTAAAAAAAGTATTAACAAATGAAGATGCTCTCATTTCTTTTTATTGTATCTTGCATCAGCAAAGTCTGTGCTGAAGCTAGTACTTTAAGTTACACTTTGTGACAAGCTGTAATATAAGCATTGTTAGCTATAGAAGTGCAAATCCAACACAGCCTCATCAGGTTCACTACATGCTAAAGTCAAACAATGAGGTATTCAGTGTAGAGAAGCCATATTATTCTAAAGAGCATTGGCTATCACAGTATCAAATGTTGGGGGTTAGCCAACATTTTATCTATGAGAACAGATAGTTAAATTTCATGAAGAATAGATTCAGCAATGTGAAATATTGAAAGGAGATTTCTATAGGAATGAGCCATTTCTGTGTCAAATAAGGTGTCAAATCAAAATGACTTGAATATTTCTTTGCAAGGTAAAACTAAGTCTACATATGATATGCAGAAAAAAATCCAAGCATTTTGAAAAAAACACTTCTTCACAAGGAAATTTTGGATGAACATTTTCCCTAGTTGACAAAGGTTATTGATGAACAGAATGATGTGTGAATCATTAGAAGAATACCCAGCTATTATAGAACCTGTTTTTGTTTGTTGTGTTTTTTGTGATCAAAATCTTTTTTTTTTAATTATTCAATCATAGCCGTGTACATTAGTGCAATCAAGAGGTATAATGTGCTGGTTTCACATACAATCTGAAATAAATTCATCAAACTGTTTAACATAGCTTTCATAGCATTTTCCTAGTTATTGTAGGAAGACATTTGTATTCTGTATTTAGTAACTTTCGCCTGTACCCTTCTAAGATGCACTGTAGATGTGGCTCTGCCAATTACCCTCCCTCCACCCCAATCTCCCCCCCCACCCCTTTCCCCATATTCTTGTGCTATAGTTGAGTTATAGCCTTCATATGAAAGCTATAGAACCTGTCAATTGGAGAATACAACAAAAGGTACACTGACTTTAAGAATCATGACATCACATGCAAAGCCTCACCTAGTTGGTATCACCAAGGCACCTTAGGGAGCTACAGATGGAACGGACTGAGCTCTCAGGTAGATGACATTTTAAAGTCATTTTTTGATGCTAAGAAGGATCTAACTGAAATATGGAAAAATGCAGCAGAATATCCACGCCTTTAGCAACATGCCTGAAAAATGCTTTCTTGCTTTTTAATCACTTATAGCTGTGATTCTACACTCTTTCCAAACTGAAATAAAGATGCCCTTAAGGTCACACAAGTGACTGATACCAATCTAGAGGATCAACTGAAACTGTAGACCTCCACGTTGCAACCAAATATTCAAATGTTCTCCTACAAAAAGCAAACAGTAAAGTCAATGAAAGCTTAATTTAAAAATTAACAAATAGTTTCATTTTTGTAATTATTAAGTACACAGTAGTTATATATTTTACAAAATAATGTACATTTTTAAGTATATTTCATTGAAGTTTCTTGAACATGGCCTTATTTATTACAGCTAAATTAACATCCTTTCCAACATGAAAATCTTCCCTACTCCTGGTACATACACTTCTATTCAAGCCTAACTTCATTACTGTTTACATTCCTTGCTATGAATACTGCTTCTGATGCTCTTCTTTAATTAAATTATCCAAATTTCTTAAAGCCTTAAAGTAGTATTTTCACTTACTCTTTTATCTGATGGGATTATCAAAAAAATTGGGGAAGGATGAATGAAAGGTGTTGTATTAAATGCAGTAACTACTCTTTACCTTTTAAGAAAAAACATAGTTCTGAAGTACAGAAGAAAATTATGCACAGGACTAACTATTCAATATATACAAATTATATAACTTTTCTTAAGATATTATTCCACTTTCACCAAAGGAAAAAAATGAATAAAGAAATGTGTTCAAATTTACATGTAGAAGATGGATGACAAAAACACATTCTTTATTTCTCTTACGCTTAAATAATTCCTTGCAATTACAAAGAAGTTCAAGGCAACCATTTAGAGCAGAATTCATTGATGGGATATTTTTTAACACCAGAAAATATAGTTAAATATATAGAAGAATCATTTCATTTCTATCATATAAATGAATAAAAACCCTAACAGTAAGTTTTAAACACACCGGCAAAATTAAAAATATATACGGCATTCTAAATCCTATTAAAGGAAAAGCCAATCTACAGATAAATCTCTCATGAATACAGGTGCAAACATTCTCAATGAATTATGATGTAACATCATATGAAAAGAATTTTATGCCACAAGTAAGTGGGACTTATTTTAAGCATGCAAGGGTGCTTCAACACTTAAAAATCAATTAATGTAATCTAACACATCAAGAGGACACAGAAGAAAAATCATATGATCATATTAACACATGCAGAAAAAGCATATGACAAAAATCCAACATCCATTCATTATGAAAACTCTCAGTAAACTGAGAACTTCCTCAACAGGATAAAAAATATCTTCCAGACACCTTCATCTAACATCAAGCTTAATGATGAGAAATTCAAAGCTTTTCTACTAAGATTAGGAACAAGTCAAAAATGTCTCTCATACCACTGCTTTTCAACATTATACTGGAAGTCCTTATTAATGCAATAAGATAAAAAAAAGGATACAAAATTATATCTATTGTCAAAAAAAATGAGACAGACTTTGTTAGCAGATGACATGATAATCTGTAGAAAGTACGAAAAGGTTGACAAAAAAAAAAAAAATCCTGAAACTAATAAGCAAGTATAGCAAGGTTGTAGGATACACAGTTTATATACAAAAGTCAATCACTTTCCTATATACTAGCAATGAACAAGTGAAATTTGAAATTTAAAACACACTACCTTTTGCATTAGCACCACTTATTATGAATTGAAAAGTTTAAATACTGCATGGTATCAAACAATGAGTAAATAATATATAAGAAATACATGCTTAAATCTCAAGTCAATTTTTTAAACCTCGCTTATAATTTAAAATTTTTAATACAGTATTTTCCTCATTACATTAAGTCCTGATTGATAACAATTTTTCTAATGATAATATAATGCTAATGGACATTTTCTTTAACCATTTAGATAGCTAAATAAAAATATAAACAAATAATTACAATTTTAGTAGGGAAGCTAAATATAATTTCAACCTGAAAAAAAATTATCAAATATGCCTATTTTCTTTTTCTAGGTAGATTAAAATATTTTCATATATTTTGATAAATTGAGATAATATATACTCACTGTAGAAAACTTATAACATCCTAAAAGAAGATAAGCAAAATGTTCACTGCTCAGCAGAAAACCTCATCAACATTAGAACTGATCTTCATAATTATTATTTGTACATAAAAATACATATAACATATTGGAAGCTCCTTGATTTCAAGAATTACATGTTATTCACCTTTCTATCCCTAGGGAAAAGAGTATTGTCTCTAAGATACAACAGGCTCTCAAATTATTGAAAAATTTCACATTAATTTCAAAAGTATTCATAATAGGTGTATATTAAAGTATGTGTATATATGTAAAATACGTTTTGTGCGTATCTAACAAAAGTATGAATGAAGCTATTAAAAACTCATTAGCACAGTTTTCACTGGCAAAACACTGGATTTAAATAACTAACAGATAAAAATGAACCCTTTGTATTAGATACTATTGTAAGTTAAAATAGTTTCATAATCAAAAACATACTCTAAATATTACTTAAAATATTTACTTGGAAGTTGAATTGTGACTCTCTTTTTTTCAAAAGCAAAATACAACGCTTAATGCCTACAAAATAATTAGAACCTCAAGCTCAGAACTAAAGAAATACATAAAAATAAATGGCATTAGTGTTTAATTCACAGCATTGTAAGCTCCTGTATAACTAATTAACACATTCACCATTTAGAAGGGCAGAAGGTTGTTTTTAACTTGTAAAACCAGCACAGTGGAGACTGAAAAAGAAAAGGGAGTGAGATGTAGTGAAAGCATTAGATTTCTTTCATTCCTACTTTGCTAAAGTTATCTTATAAAAATTATAGTATTTTTGCAGAATTAAGTAATTAGTTTTGTTTTTTTACTTGTTATATTCACAATAGTCATACTGAGCAAGCCAAAATCAGGAAAATAACTATATTTCTATTTATTAAAATGATTTACCTTAAATTAGAATTAAAGTACAGGTAATGTCACCATTAATCCTTTGACAATTTTTGTTTTGCCATGATAAATCTTAATATTTTTCAATCTTTTATTTTCCCCCAATGCAAAAGAATTTACTTGAGGGAAATAATTACCATTGAAATATGGACACCTGGTTAGATGCTATGCTCACTTCATTTTTAAAAACATTATAATGAATCATGAGCTTGTTTTATTTATTATCTGCCTACATTGATAACACTGTATTACACATAACTTTAGCTTTGGGTGACATTGGACAAATGTACATGTGACTTATATAATGCAGATGTATTATCTGTACAAGGCATGCTTTGTTTTGAGCTGTCACAGTGATGAGCTGCAAGGACTCACAAGAACACAGTTCCAAGAAATCTCTGTGCAAACAATGTATTTTCCTTAAAAGATTGCTTATACTCTACCATTTTACTGCTAATCAGTAGTTGAAAATATAACCTATCCTAAAAATTCCTTTCTTTGTATTCATTTTGTTCTTGGGCGCCATGTGGTACAAGGCATAGTATGTCAGCTTTGGGGCAAAGAGATGTGGGTTTGGATTGCCATCATGTCATTTTCTGAAAGACCTTTGGAACAGATTGCTTTACCTGAAATGATCTGAGCTGTGGCTTTCTTATAACTACAGCAAGGTTAATAATTTCTACCTTCAGCAGTTCTTTTATGGATTGAGGTATTAAATATAGAACACCTAGCAAGTAATGAATAGCAGCCATTCAATTAAGCAAAAATTTTAAACTAATATTACACAAAAACTAAAATAACATGAAAATCTTATTTGTAGCAATATGTCATCTCTCTCTTATTTATATTTATCTAACTAATAAGCTAGAAAGTTGCTTTCTCTTAATAAATCGAAGAGCAAATTATTAGATGTTAATGGACTTATCAAATAAACCACCTCCAAAACTGCCATAACAAAAATGATACATTTTATTTAACTTTCTTTTTAACAAATGTTTTTCCAGTTACCACAGTGTTTTCTCCATCAGGAGTAAAAACGGCAGTATCGTCATTTCCTATAAATCTGCTACTACTATCTCCCCTCTACAGACCATTGAACACACAGCCTAAAGTCTCACTATCTGAAAAAATATGTATCTTACTTGTGATGAGCTTTTATGTATAAGGCTTCCAATTAGAAAAAAATTCATTGCTTTTTGTATTGTTTTGTGTTGTTTTTGAGACAGAGCCTTGCTTTGTTGCCCAGACTAGAGTACAGTGGCATAATCATAGCTCACCACAGCTTCACACTCCTGGGCTAAGCAGTCCTTCCTCTTCAGCCTCTCAAGTAGCTGGGTCTACTATGGGTGTACATAACTATGTCCAGCTATTTTTTAAAATGTTTTGTAAAGACAGGGTCTTGCTATATTGCCCAGGTGGGTCTGAAATTCCTGGCCTCAAGCAATCCTCCTGCTTCAGCCTCCCAAATGCAGGGATTACAGGTTTGAGCTCTTCACCCAGCCAAAAAGATTTAATTTAATATAGAGTAAATATTGCTAAAGGAATAGGAATACAGATTTTGCCAAAGGAGTGGTCCCCAGGTAGCCTTCATTCTATTAACTCCGTATATAACGTTTGATTCTAGTGTTTCAGTTCACTCTGTCTTTAGGTAAATATTCTATAAAGCAAATATCTGAACACATTCATTGGGATGTGATCTAAGAAATGCCACGGGAATGGTTATGGGGCTCAAACCACCAATGATGAGCTTGGGTCATTTTAACTTAGCTTTCCACTTTAGACTTAGATCTTAGACATTCGAGCTCATCAAACTGCCAAGGCTACACATTATGGCCAAGTTCCAGGCTTATTCCTCAGGAATTTTCTGCCCATAAGTACAATTTCTATTTTGTAAAAGACTGATTCTAGCTCCAAACTGGCTCACCACAGCTTTCTTCTTTTTGAGAACTACACTGCTCATCTTCCATGGCTGTGGGGTTCTAAGATAGACATATTTTCAAACAAACTATTGAACTATTGCATCAAAAGATTGAAAGCGAAAGAGCCTGTTTTCTTGAATAAGATTGGTTTTATCTTTTTTTTTTTTTTTAAACACAGGAAGAACCCAGATTGTTTTCAAACCAGCTAGAATGAAACTCTGAATGCAACCACTTACTAACCTGGGCAGGTCAACTCTCTATGCCTCAGTCTCTTTTATACAAAAAGAGAAAAATGATAGATCACCTCACAAACTATCTCATTTAATTAAGGCAATAGTCCTGTACTAAATATTTAGATGACTGACTTGCCAATAATATGAGTTCAAATTTCATACATAATTATCATGCCATCATTGTCATCTTCATCCTCATCAAACTGAAATTCCATAGTGAATATGGCTTAAGAGTAATGTCTGATTACCTTGGTATCTCACCATGCTTACTACATGGACTTCTAATATTATTCAAATATCCACAGAATGACATGGCATAATATTTGCTGAAAATTGTTTATAAAATAGAAAACATCAAATAAATTAAATAAAGCATTTTTATATCTGAACATCACAGTCAAATCTTTAAAGTAATAACTTTGTTACATACAAAGTCACATACATATATTTTATTAAAGATGACCACCATCTTGGGTGGTGCCTGTGGCTCAAGGAGTAAGGGTGCAGGCCCCGTATACCGGGGGTGGCAGGCTCAAGCCCAGCCCAGCTAAAAAACTGCAACAACAAAAAAAAAGATGACCATCATCTTTAATTTACTGCTTTGGGTTCTTGAACTTGATGCTTCCTTCAGAAATTAAGGGTCAAAAAGGAGTCATTTTGTTATACCACAAATTATGAAGTAAGCATTTCAAAATAATAATTACATACAGTTTGAAAATTAAAGTTCTGAATAGATGCTACTATAATTTTATCAGAAGTAACAAGTCCAACAGTCTTACTAGACTTTAAATATCATCGTTTAATGTTGATATTATTAACGTTACTTCTCTATGTCTGATGTAGATAATACATGTTCCAGTATAAATTACAAATCTAGAGTCTTTCTAAGAAAAAACAAAGACATTCTATGTGGCCTGAAGTCTATGCTGACTTTTTCACCATCTATTGTGCTGCCCACCTGATATTCAGTGAAAGAAACCTGTGCTCTTCCAAAAAATATATATATATATGTTTCTTGAGACAGACACTCACTTCATCACCCAGGCTCAAGTGCTGTGGCCTCAGCCTACCTCACAACAACCTCAAATTCCTGGGGATCCTCCCAGCTCACCCTCCTGACTAGCTGAGCTTCCTGGTGGCCCCATAACACACAGCTAATTTTTCTATTTTCATAGAGCAGGGGTCTCACTCTTGCTCAAGCTGGTCTCCAACTTCTGAGCTAAAGTGATGTTCCTGTCTCAGCCTGCCAGAATACTAGGATTACAGGCATGAAACACCACGCTCAGCCCTGCTTTCCCAAATTTTGCTCTCTGTACTGCCCCTTACAGCTGTCCGAGGCAGTTCCTCCAGAACTGTAGGTGAACCAACCACCCAACACACTTGACAGCCCTGAGCAGCCATGAGCACACAGGACCCTTTGTTTTTTATCCCTAATGTGGCTATTATTTTTCACCAGAGATAATTTAAAGGACTTTGGTGTTTTATAGACTTTGTTCAAAGATGAGCAACAGCAACCACATCAAGGGCACTGGAGGGATGGGATAAGCACACACTCTAAATACTTCTACTGGGATTCCTATTCCTCTAAGCAGCCCAACTCCTATTAAAGGTCATAGCCTCATCAAGCCAGGGTAAGCCCACATAAGCACTAGTTAGCTTCTCCCACCTGTGACAGTCACCTACACATTCAAAATGGCACATTGTATCCCTTGTATGAGATTCACAAGGAAGACCAGGCAAGAACAGAATCAGATCAGTGTAAAGGGCCCTACCAGAAAAGGCGGCCCTCCATAATCGAGGGCCACCTGGCTATGTTCCAGAAAACCCCAACTGCCCCAGAATAGGCTTAATGACATGCTTACTTCTCACGTTGAACTATTTGAGCTAATAAACTGTTTTTACGATCCTAGAAAGTTCATAGGTGGTCATGCTACGAAGAATGCAGGGCAGATAGGAAATTGCCAAATAGACAAAATAAAAGCGTTCCAGACTGAGAAGCCAACATGGGAGCAGTCAGGGGGTTGTGAAATAGCGTATCATTCTTGGGAAAACCACAAGTAGTCTGAGGTTTAGAGAGAGTGAGTGGGGTGACTTCTATTGAGAAAGTAAGCAGATGCAGCCCTTGCTCTGGAGTCTGGTTTTTGTCAAGACACTGAGGATCGTAAGCATCCAAGTCCCTTATCCAGAATAACAGGTTTTAAAAAGATTACTGTGGAAGCAAGCACTCGGGGAGGGGATGCACCATGATGGAGCTACCATTTCTCTAGGAGAGGTTAACGAGGCCTTTTATCAAGGCATTGCCTGTAAAATTGAGGAAAGAAGATCTGACCAAATGCAAATACAGACTACTAAAAAATTGTTATAGAAATATCAAACAGCAGTGGGTATTAGAACAAAAAATACAAATAATCATTTTGAAATCCTGCAGAAACTAAATTGCATTTCAAATTCTATAAAAAAAATTCTCAACAAGTTAGAAAGAAACATTTTTGCATCCATCAGAAAAGGGATACGAGTTTAATATGCAGAAAATAGCCAGTTATATAGGAATATAATTCAGAGGTATAAAAGCAGGCAAAATTTTCTCAGTTCACTTGAATAGGCAGTTAGAAGTAGCTAGGCTAGGCGATGGATAGGATTCTAGATGCTCTAAAATTCTTCATAAAAAGTGTGAGTAAGTTAGAAGACATAAAACAGAAATGAGTTGTTTTTGGAAAGCCTATGATCCCGTACGTCCTAATACAAAGTGAGCCAGCAATCATGGGTGACAGGACTGAATTCCCGACAGGGCGTGATCAGAGTGGAAGGGACCTACGTCATAAAGATTTCATAATCACCATCACTGAAAAAGAACTCATCAGACAGGAATTTAATGAAAGAACCATCACAGGAGATAGAAGAGCAGAGGCATCATATGAGAGGGTCACAGCCAGTGTGAGAGCACCAGGAAGAATGAGACTCATTGTGGGATGAGCGGCGTAACTGACCGGTCACAAGGCTCGGTTAGTGGGCTGAAGATCGTGGAAGCAGGGACAGGACGGTGCGTGGGGGAGAAGGGCACAGCAGGCAGGACAGGGCGACCTGACAGATGACAGCCGTGGGACACAGGCAGCTAACAACAGACGGCGCTCAAGGTGGCCACATTCAGGGAGAACGAAGAGGACAGTTTCCCTGCTCGCTTGCTGTTTATTACAGCTTTGGTTTGGAGAGCCTCCTAGGTGGGTCAGTGGGGAGGGAGTCAGCCTTGAAGTCCCAATCGTAGGGAATCTTCCCAGATCCATGCAGACACACATGCACACACACACACAATCCCCCCATGAACTCACACTCTCTCACACACTGACAGGGGTCAATAGACGCTGTCATGATGCAGAAACAGACGTTAAGAGCTTTACTTAGGTAAAAAAGGCTACAACCAATAAGAATTTTAGATTTTATAAAAATAGCAGGACTCAGTCTGAGAAGACAAAACTGGGCTTGTTCCACCACATCCTGGAATGCCGCAAATAGAAAGGAGAAAGGGAAACAGTCCAGGAAGACGGCTGAGGTGTCCCCAAGCTAGCCTCTTCTGCTTCATCCATTTTCATCTTTTTCTCTTTCTGGAACACTGAAGTCTGTTGTTTTGGCACTGGAATTTTCTAGGATGGGATTTGGTTTGGGTATGGCTAGAGCTTTTATTAAGCTCTTAATTTATGTGAAAAAATACTTTTCCCCCCAAAGTAAAACATGAACTTAAAATACTAAATGCAAAGAAAACAATGACATAGGCATAGAAGAAGTCCTCCTTTTTGGGAAAAGATCTAGTGAAGGGATTTTATTCCAGTCCAGTCTTTTGGGCAATAGATGGCTAAAGGCCGCCCCAAATAGAAAGTGAGATCAGAGGTACATTCTAGGAGAGAAATACTCCAGACACTGAGAACCACGTCCCCCAACCACCACCCACCAGCTGGCTTTGGTGATTATCCCCAAACCTAAGTATTGGGTTAAATAAAAGTAAAATATATGTATTACTCCAGGATGTAAATACTATACATGTTTTTTTCACTCAGCTTATAAGAGATTAGAAAAATAAGAAAACATATATAAATATACAAGTCTACAGATGGCACCCTGACAGTGGGTTGTTGAGGGAAATCAGACACATTTAAGCTTTATTATCTAGTTAAAACAAAAATGAAAGCACAGAGCCCATGATGACAGTTCGGCTAAATGGAACAATATGATGGTCCACATGTTTGTAGTGATGATGTTAAATAAACATTTTGTGTTCAATTAAGCTCTTAATGGATTTCAGTAAGAGAATTTTTTTTTAAATGGACTCAGCTAAAAGTTTCAAACCAAGTGGAAGTGAAAATTTTATCACCACTGATTCTTTGCAACTAAGTTTTCTATACCCTTGGTCCTCAGTCTCATGTGATTGACAATGACAGCAACTATACATGTCTGCTTAGAATTTCTTCCTTCTCAAAAGTAAGCTCTCTCTCTCCACTGCAGTATGCAACACTGGTGAATTACTTTCAGTCTAATGAGATGTCAACTTGAAAGAAGTAAGCTAATCTTACTTAAGTAAGCTGGAGTTAAATAACTCTAGCTAATGTTCCCTAGAAATAACAAGCCTTCACCTAACAACTGAGTTTATAGATTGAACATACAGGCATTAAATGCCAGTTGTGTTTGCAGGTCTAGCTGGGTGTTGCAAGGAAAAAAAAGAAGTGAAAGTATGATATGATCCCTGATCACCAATGTGAAAATAGAGTTGTATGCTGAGAATAGGGATGAATGGCCACACAAAGGCAAGAGAACAGAGAACTGTGAAACAAAAGAGGGTAAAAGAGTTTTGGAGAGGGATGATTAAAAGGAATAGGGACAGTTGAGAATACCTCTGCCAGGGAAGTTGACCCATAAAATACAAGTAAGATTTGCCAGAACAGCAAATCGCAGCAAGTCTGGAGAACCATATGGCAAAGGGTATCATCAAGAACACCAGGATTAATTTAGAGAATAATTTAGAGAATAAGGAGGGAGATAACTGGCCTTCGGGGTTTCAGTGTGGTAAATCTGGAGATAATCTGGAATGTTTTTAAACTTGGAGATTGATTATGTTATATTTTTGAATCGTTCTAAAGAATTTTGGTGCACTGTTGGTTAAACAAGGCTCACTGAGTAAGGCCCTCGGGGAAGCAACACTTGCAGGCTTTTGAATCAGCTATGGAAGAGATTTGTAAAACAGTGTAGTCGAATTCTCAGTAGAACCCAAGCAGGTGCAGAAATTTACAGCCACCAGCAACAATCTCTTTCTACAACAGTAAAGTCCTGGGGGACAAGTCTCATGTCTAATTTTGACCATCCACAGTTCTCAGATCAGTGCCTGATGACTACCTATAAATGCTTGTTGATTGACTAAAAGAAAAGGATAGCCCACGTTAATGTCTCTGGAAATTATTTTAAATTTCTGAGGCTACTTTCTACAAGCAATGTAATCCAGCATAAAGAAGTCAGGGATTGAAAGCAGATAATCTTGACTCCACACCTTTGTAACAATATGGCACTAGACCAGTTACTTTTCTAAGCAGTAGCTTTTCTCATTTGTAAAACAGAGTAAACAATAATAACTTGCAGAGCTGCTGTAAAGACTGACATTCAAAAAATTTCCCTACCCTAGGGTCTGGTGATTTAATGTAATAAACAATTCAACCTACAGTAGGCAATATTCTGACATTAGCTTTTTTTAGTCACCGATTAAAGCAGCATAAAGGTACATAAAATTACTGCATTATTTTATTTAGTTTATTAATTTTAATAAAGTTAGTGCATGAAATAAAATTAGAAACAATATGTTATTCATTATTATTTCATAACTTTAAACATATGCCTTAAAACAATTTATTATATTTGACTAATTGAATAGCGTGTTGGAAGTCTACTATCTTTCACTATAAAATTATGCAAACATAAAATGCACAGTCCTTACATTATTCTTACAATTGAAATGCATGAAGGATTACTTTCATCTTGTTATGAAAAAGAGGACAGAATGACCCTGAAAATGTCTCACTTCCAACCTGCTGGTACTTTTCACTATATCCCCTTTGAATTCCAAATATTCCATTTTCTTGTAAATGTTTTCATATATTTTAAAATAGAATACCGAGGAGTGTGGTAAGCACATATTTATAAGTATACATTGCATTAAACACTAATGTTCTAGCTTCAGTAAGAAAAGTTGCAATGACCTTATATTTATCTAGCATTTACATTGATAACACATATTTGACTATAATAATTTAGTTATATAGAGTAACTCATTTTTCCCCCAGTGTTATATCATATACATCATCAGGTTTGGATATTCACCAAATTACAGTGCAACGTGGCTTCTGATAGCACAGTTTTATGGACTAGATTACTGGTGACATTATTAATCAGATTACACCCACAAATCATGTCTTTTAACAAATATTTTTAAAGTATGCTCACAGTTAGACAAAATAATTGCATCCATAATATCAACTAAGTCTCATATAACAGTGTAAGTACATCATTTTAGAAAAACAACACAAGCCACAAAATTGTCCAGCCTGAATTAGTTCAATTCCACTGAAATGGTTTAGATAAATATGAAATTACTCTGAGTTTATCTAGTCCTCATCACTGATCAAATGTTAGCATTATCTCATGCTAGCATGCCATTTAAGATCTCTCTCTGTAAACATTTTCAACGCAAGAGCATTTCCTACCTTTCTAACTGTCCCCCTCTCTTGTGGACCCATCCATTCAGCCCTCGAGTCAAATACGGTGAGTGCCTACTATGTCCAGGGCATTCTACTAAGCTCCTGTGATGTGAATGTTTACAAGACAAACGTTTTCTCTAATTTAAAGTTGTTTATGGCCCAGTGCAAAAGACAGGAAATGAGCAAACAGACAAATAAAATAATTGCAAGCTATGATAATTCTTTAGAAAGACATAAACAAAGGGCTGGAGTGGAGAGCTACATTAAATATAGTAGCAAGGCAAGGCTGATCTGGAAGACTTCCTCCGAGTGGGGACACAAAGGACGAGGAGGAGGAGCCTGGTATACTTGGGGTAGGGGGGCAGTTCCTTACAGACAGAGGGACAGTACACGGCAAGGACCCTTGGGTAGGAAACAGAGTGTTGAAGAAACCGAAAGAAATGCAGTATTCACTTTATTTATTCAACAAATAAATATGTGCAAAATGTTTCACTAGTGTTTTGGTTGAAAAGTTCTTTTTTTTCCTTCTTGATTAAACAGCAAGGAACTGCCTCAATGCATTAATTAAAGTAGAACATTTTGCTCAGGCATATATTTCTGGCTGACCTTCAACTATTATAGAAATAGCACTTAAGCAAGACTTACTAAAATGATTAAATGAATACAAGATAAAAGTACATAAGATGGGAGAGGAGACTATAATTTTTACCTGTTTCTTCAAAGAATCTTGCAAAATCATTAATACCTTGCTTTGAAATTACATGTTCTTTGTGCAAAAGAAATAAATTAAATTCTTCATGAAAAAAGCTGAGATTGGTCAGAGGCAAAGAAAAATAATTAACGTTGAACTGGGAAGTATTTCAAATTAAATGTCTGTAAAAAGCAAGAAAATGCATTTAGCATGCAATCAGTATACTTAATGACTTAACTACAATCAGCTAATGCTTAGCTGAGGAAAATATGCATCATCAAACATGATCCACTTAATTACATTAAGTAATGTTTAATCATTAAACATTAATGAGCAAATCATTACATTGATAATGGAAATGGTATCACCTACTTTGAAAATACTGGTATAATGATTCCATAAATCTGATCCCCAAATTGTACCAACTTATTTGACTCCCAGCTGTGCAACCTCTTTTTGTGTGCATGTATGTGTTTAGGTACAAAAGTAAATATATGAGGTATTATTTTATAGGAAAATAGAAAAGGATCTATTATAATAGCATCAACTCACTTCCACTGACCCACAGATATCTCTTCTGAAGGATATAGTAATTCTGTCAAATATATAACAATGTTGATTTAACTATAATGTCATATCCATTAATTGTAAGCACCTTTTAATAGAAATCAATCACTCTACCTCAAATACCAAAAAAAAAATTTAATCAGTGATTAAGAGTCCTCCAAGGAGTGGGTTAAGTGTACTTTCCCAGGCTCCACTTATAGAAGATCCAATTTAGTCATCTCTAGTACAGTTAAGAAATCCACATTAACAAACACCCTCTATATTTCAGACACATGTGGACTCTTAGTGGCCTGCACCTTGGGAAACACTGCTCTTCAACTCCTAGAAAATCTGAAGTGTTTTGAACATACATTGGATGGTTTGCTCAGGAATCTCATCACAGAGTTCATACCATTTAAGAAAACCTGACATTCAGAGTTGTTGGCTCTTATTTCCTTCTGATCCATCAAAGTGTGAGAAACACGTGTCCTTTACTGACAGTTACACACAACCCAGAAGGAACTGTAGTGTGAAACCATCAGATCAGAAGACTAAGCACTGTTCACACCACAAGCTGAGCTGGAAAATCCTCTCTCCTGCTTTACACAAGGTAAACTTTACAGCAAGTTTCACCTCCACAGCTGTAAGGGTTAATTTAACAAAATGCATTTTTCACTTAATATTCAATGTATATTTGCTGAATTGCATTAAGGACAATAAATTTAACAATGGAAATGACATAGGATTTGCATGCAATAATTAGATGCATTTGACTTTTAGAAGAAACCAAACTTGAGAACGTATGGCCAAATTACAAAAACAGCAGTTGCAGAGATAAAAACATAAAGAGTTCACGCAGAGTTTACTGCAAGTTCATTTCCACCTACACTTACATGGACTTATCAAAGTATATCATGAGATGTTACTCTAATAGAATTGAAAGCAGAATGTAGATTTCCAGACAGTGTTTACTTAATGAGACAATCTATTTGTGGACACCTTAACTATAATTATGAAGATTGCCTCTTTATTCCAGAGAAACATTTTACTTTTAACTTGTGATGGGTATTTGATGAGTGCACCACCATAGTTTATGGGAGTGGGACAGGGCATAGAGGACATCACAGAGAGGGATTTAATTAATAAAAACATCTGTAGCTTCTCTGGATTTACTTCTATTATATCACATATGCTTCCTTCTTGATAATTCAACCAAGGAGTCATGCAAGCCTAATAAAAATGACTTAGCAGTAAATTAAATAAAAAATCTAGACATTAATATTATCTCTAGATGTGCCCTTTAGAAACCTTTACTATAACTGATTCCGAACACTTTTAAGCAATTTAATGTCTGCCAGATAAAGTGTATAATGCTTGAGGACACAGTCAGGTTTAAGCATGGTTTGCCTTTGAATGATCCTTTCTGTTCACTCACCGTCTTCTGTATAATTAATAGCCACTCTCCCAAATCACATGCCAATTAATGAGATGCAGATAAAGGCTTAAAGGTCTGTGCTGCAATTCAGTCTTAATGAAAGTCAATACCCTTTTGCCAAGAAAACTCAGATCACATTTGGCTTTTACAGATAATTAGGAGGACTTTCATAGAACCAAATACATGTAGTAGGAGTGACGATGAATATGAAATCTTTTAAATAAATCCCATATTTAGCCAGAAAAAAGAACAGAAGTTACTTTTCAATTTCTACAGAAAGAAATGTTTTATTATCTTCACGGGAAATTTAAAAGTAAACAAGAAAAACATATATATGCACCTTTCTATAATTGTTTCCCACCTAATACTTTGTATCAAGTATAATCATTTGGAAAATGACCTTCATTCATATCATTTGATTACTCTTGCATCAAATGTTGACTTTTTAAATGTGTAAAAAGGCTCACCCTTTGCTGATTCCACATGACCTCCCTCATACTCTTTCTTATCCTATATTAATGTGGCATGGGCACATTACACCACAGCGTCTGGGATGTAAGTATATTCTTTTTATTCTACAGATGAGGATACTCAGGCCAGTTGAGAAGTAAAGTCTGAGTTTAGACAAGGGCCTTTGATTATGAGTTTTTCTTTCATTGCAACCCTAACACTCTAAATTGATTGCATAAATGGAAGATGGTAAGAATCATTCACGTATTGCCTTCTTAAATTGCTTTAGTCATAGTAACACTAGACACACTGAGACCCTACACAAGGAGCCCTTTGACTTTAAGTATAGAGTTACTTACAGTATCCCTGGTGTAGATGGGACGACTTGGTCCCTGAGAAAGAAAATAAAGAGAGGCACTGGCTCCCTTCTCATTGTTACCTCTTCCTGGCTTTTCCCATTCCCTTTACAAGGCCAGAACTAAATCCCCCTTCAAAAAAATTCATCCTTAACTAGGTTAGACTCTTTACCTCAAATAGACTTTGCATAAAATTGGGAAGTTTTATGAAACTGCAAAAGCTCCTGTTAGCAAAAACGTGCTGAATTTGTGGGCTCTCCAAAATCCAAACTGGGATTTGGCAGATATGTCTTTGGAATCTTGTAATTATTGTACCTCCAGAATATGCTAACACAAAAATAGGAGTGTTATTTGTTATTATTACAATTTTATGAGCATCCTATTATCCAATTTAATGCTTGGACCTATGACACGGATCTTATGTTGTGCCCATGTTCAGATGAGCCTTCAAAAGCTTAGAGAGGTAAGTTCAAGTTTGCTGAAGAAACAGAATCAAACTGAGTAGGGCTGTGAATTTCACACAGAGCTGCCTGCCTGTCTAGCTATGCATTGGGAAAGGAGATATCATTTTCATACTCCATTTACTCTGTTCTTGCTATGCACAAAGGCACTGAATAGATTCCAAAGATAAATTTCTTTGGATCAAAAGATTAAAGTGAAAAATATATTCCACACTTTGCTACCACTACACCAACCTTCCTCAACATTTCAATAGTGATTACTCTCAAATCATGTGGTGTTTCTAATATGTTTTTTAAAAAGAAAAAACCACTTTTTCTTTAACAGACTGCAATACAAATACAGAATACTACCTGGAATAAAGTATGTTGTTAGAAATGTTGGGCTGGAGCTTTACATCTTCACAGAGCTCCCCTTAGCAACTATGTTCCTCATGGATAGTGAGAACGTGTGGAATATGAGAAGAGTAACTCAGTCAAATATTCTTCAGCTAATAGCTTTCAAACAAGAATTTAAGATGTGCTTTGAAGCCTGTAGCTCAGTGGCTAGGGAGCTAGCCACATACACCAGAGCTGGCAGGTTCGAACCCAGCCCAGGCCTGCCAAACAACGACAACTATAACAAAAAAAATAACTGGGCATGTGGCAGGTGCCTGTCATCCCAGCTACTTGGGAGGCTGAGGCTGTGAGCTATGATGCCACAGCACTCTAGCGAGGGTGACATAGTAAGACCTGTCTCAAAAAAAAAAAAAAAATTTAAGACTGGTTCCACTAACTAAAAAATTTTTTACCAGCACATTTATGAGGAGGCAAATAGTTAATTAATTAATATTTTAGAACACTTTCTGGTGACCCCCAAATGAGGCATTACCACAGTTCTTTTTCCACTGCTGCAAATAATAATTACTAAAGAAGAATATATTTGGCAAATATAAAAAGGCAATTATCCTTAATTAAGTATATGTTAGCAATTAGTAATCTCCCTACTATTTCAGCTTTCTTTCTGAAACCTGTCAATTATCTCATTCAACAAGAGGTATAATTAAAACTTTTTTTTATGATTCACAGAAGCCTTGTATTAATATGCAAAGTATCTAAATGGAGTAACCTGAAAGTTTCCTGTAGTGACAAAATAACATGTGATAATTAAAACCAAAGAGTTCCCGAGCAAAAATGTACACAATATTTATTTAAACACCAAGATGATGGTTAAAGCCAATCGATCAGCTACATGTCAAATCCCCTGTATTATAAATAAATGTAATTTGGAAATTCTATAACACAATGAATGACTATGGGACAGTGTCACAGATTTTAAAGCTGGCAAAGTCCTTAGACTCTAGTCAAATTTTGCAGATGGCAAATCTAAGTCTTAAGACATCTTTTGACCAAGGTCAAATGGGATTGTAGGTACTCGGACAGCTTTTGAATGAAGGAGTGAATGAATGAGCCAACCAAGTTTCTTCAAGGAACAGGGGAAAGGCTAATGTGTGATAGAAAACCCTTGGGCAGCTAGAGCACAGAAGGATATAGGTTATTTTCTTCTAAATTTTCATTTCAACATAACATTTTCATGAAAAGATTAAGATTAACAAAAGTTTTGTGTATTATGTCAATTGTATATCAATATATTAATATGCAGATATGGATATAGGAACTAGGAAGACGGCCGTGAACAAAGTAGATTTAAAAATTTTTCCCATCATGAGTTTATAGTCTATGAAATTTCTAGAAGAATAATCATAATCACAGTCACTTAAATCTTCAATGAGATGAGAGCTATCACCTTTAAATAAAAAGACACAGTTGCAACAAAAATACATATCTCAGCAGAGACATTCCTGGCAGGTGTGTGGCCTGGCAGCCTGACAGTTTTCAGTACCCATCTTGGTCCTTGATGTCTCCACCACACGCACACAAATACATTCACACACATACACATGTTCTCACTACCTACTCCCACAAGTCAAATACAACTCAACACATACAGACACACTCACACTGTCTCACTCTCCTCTTGTATTGTGAAGTCACAGTGGTGGTATCTTTTAACCTGCAGCCAGGACAATGCTCAAAGGCTAGTGCCCCTGCTGTCAAAGCAAAAGACCCTGAAGACAGGGCCCACCACGGTTCACTGTGCTTAGACTGGTCCGGAGGGAGAGACTCACACAGCATCCTCCTAAGGCGCTTACAATGTTTTTAATTAAAAATAAAAAAGTTTAAATTGGTAGAAAGGAAAGGCTATACATGATTCAACCTGCATATTGTGTTAGCCGGCTAAATATATTGTAATGGGGGGTGTTTGACTGACAGAAAACAGGGAGAGAAAAGGACAGATGAAGGGTTTTTGTGATTTCAGTCACAGCTCTGGAAGGAGGAAGAAAAGAGGTTTGCACTGCGAGCAGAGTCATAGCTCCCGAGTTTGCACAGGGAGGAATAAAGACGCTTCACATTAATTCGAATTTTAAACACACCAGAATTGCTAATAACCTGTCTATGTCAGTAATTAAGATTATTTCTAGAGTCATTAAGATTCTGTACACAGAGGGAAAAACTGTTACTAATAATTCAGTCCTAGACTCGTAAGCGGACTATTAAGAGAAGAAAAGATGGGACTTTGCACTGAGTCCAGCCCGGAACCCCAAACAGAAGAGAGACATAGAATACCAGCCGGGATGCACTGGGAGCTCCCAGAGTCCTACCCCTGTGCTAGCCCCTTTATTTCAGGGAAAGTTACACAGTTGCCCTTTACTCTTTCTTGACCACCTTTACCTCTCCTGTCTTCTCCCTCCCTGATAATGGATGAAACAGAAGATGGGGGACGGCAGGGTGGGAAGTCCACCTTGTCCAAGGATACACCTGCTCTCCAATACAAATGTATATATTCATGGTCGAATCAGACCTGAAGTCAGTTACTCCAGGATGACACGGCCAGCAAGCACTTTGCAGTTTCCTCTCTGAAAACACCTTCCAGCTCACATAGAAAGCCTGGCTCCTGAGACAGGAGATAAACCATTACCCCATTTTCATCCACCACAGACTTCCCTGATGCCCATGGAGTGCCTGCGAGGGAGGTTATCCACAGTACTATTCCTGACTCACACACCCTTCTGAGAGGGGAGAATGAGACAGTTAGTACTGCTATGTCTTAGAAAGGCTTTATCAAAATGGATTACAGAGCACATACACACACATACACAAGCAGCCATGCACATACATACATGTACACAAATGCACACACTATGCGTATACATACACACATGCATGTACACAGTTACAAATGCACATACACACACGTATACACATGCATACACATACACACCCTTCTACAAGGGACAAAAACTGACCATATATATGACCTAAGATCAGTTGAACTAATACTGTGGAAGAAAATGAACCTGTGGATTTTGTGACTCAAATAACATCAGAAACAGTCACATGATGACTAAGGGCGAGTTACACCACCAGGAGTTTGCAGACTCCATACAGTACTACTCTGGGCTTCGTCCCAAACACAACTAAAAATAGGTTGATG
This sequence comes from Arctocebus calabarensis, assembly GCA_963573935.1. Lineage (NCBI taxonomy): Eukaryota > Metazoa > Chordata > Mammalia > Primates > Lorisidae > Arctocebus > Arctocebus calabarensis. Next base: position 23,083 of record CAUYON010202818.1, read on the forward strand.
GAACCACTGAAGAGAGGGCTGCATTATGAAGACAGCTGAAAATTGACTCTTCAATGTCATCTGCTAGTTATTTTCCCACTGCATCACATTTCACTAATATGTTAACAACACACCCTGTGACCAGCATAGTGCTAAACGTTACGCCAACCTCATGAGAGGCAGCACAGAGACTGGACTTTGTGGGCTGCTCATGCTGGCTTTGATACTCAAGTGTCATGGCCAAGTCATAATCTTTCATTTGGCTTCTTCATTTATACAAAAAGAAATTGAAAATGGTTGTCACACATACCTTAAGAATTATGCGAGCTATCAGCCAAGGGAGTAGATGAAAATAGTTTCATAAACATCAAAGGCTATAGAGACATAAGGGATTTGCAAGTGTGATTTTTCGCTTCCTTAGCATGAAGAATACAATATAGTCATATTTTTCTTTAATAATCAACTGGAATCTAGCCCTTAGCTCAGTCATCTGTCATAGAGGTCATCTGTCTCCATCATATGAGGTCATCTGTCTCCATCATATTATAGTTTTGCTAGATTGAATATACGTGACAGTCATTTCTGGTCATTCTGATCTCACCACTAGAGCTGAAACCCTAGAAGTCACCGGGAAAACACCCTGAAGTTAGCAGAACCCCGGCAGCACAAGGCACAACACACACTTACCCTCCCCCACACCCTAAAACTGGCTGCGTGGGAATAGGCTACCAACACCCAAGGTAAGTGCATCTTAGACCACAATCCATGTGTTCTCACTTCTCATGGGGTCAACTGATCCTTCTAGATAACTCCTCTCTTTTTGATGGAGTTGGTATTTGAATACAACCCATGAGGCCAGAATTCAGCCACCAAGTTAATATGTATAAAAAAGTCTGAGTCCAGAAACTTAATCTTAACACCAAAGAGGAGGAAGTAGGATTTCTTTGCTCTCCTAGAGAAAGGAGGCTGGTGCAGTGGGAGAACGGGAAGCAAGGCAAGTAAAGTGGGGCTACAGTGGCTCACAGGCATCAGACCAGGCCAGATCTCACAGGCTGCAGAAAGGAGCTTGGTCTTTATCTTGTGTATTGGAAGAAGTGTCATGGCCAAGTCCAAGAAAACCCTTTGGAAACAACCAAAGAGTTTTCAGCAGCAGAATAAAAGGTCATATTTATAAACAGAAAAGATAAATACAGCTGCAAATCAGAGAACAGCCTTGATGAATTAGGAGGCTTTTGTAATCTCTCTGGTAACAGATGATGCTGGCCCAGATGACGGTGTTTAAAGGGGATAACAGAAGTAGATATACTGAAGATATTTAGCAGAAAACATCCACAAGACTTTAGGAAAGATTAAATTCAAGGAATGAGAGAGGAAGAGATCTCACAAACGACTCGAATTTCTGCTGTGCAGTTGGCTCGGTGGTCGTGCCGTTTGCTGAGATCAGCAGAACAAAGGCAAAGGTTATAGTGCTGAAGGTGATGCATTCAGTCACGGCAAGTTAAGTTTGACTCTTGATTGGAGTGGTTCCTTTGAGATGGAATAGCTGCTGTGGAAGAGGATGGAAGTGATGGTAATGGAAATTTTCTACAAGGGCTAGGGACACAAGAAATAAAATTCAGAAGCAAGGATTGGCACACGATGAGCAGGTAAGTAGGGAAAAGTTACAAGAGCAGCTGCAGATACGGACAGCTTCTTGGTTTGGGCTAAGAGAAAGTTAAGAATTTCCAAATGATGAGTTCTATTTTCTTTAGAATGGGAGAATTAGGGTCACCTGTAGAGAACTAGGTGGGCAGTAAAAGTGTGAACATAGAGAAGTGCGAAATAGTTCTTGAATGTCAAAAAATATATACATTGACCAGAAGAAAAAGTACAGTAGTGACATTAGGTTGTGCTTTTATAAGAAAATTAGAGATTAAAGAGAATTATGATATATAGTATACTGTTAATGAAATTGTAGATCAGAAGGTAGGAATCTTCCTATCTATCTATCTATCTATCTATCTATCTATCTATCTATCTATCTATCTATCTCTCTTAGAAAGGAAAGAAAGCAAAAAATCAACTAATGGACAGAAAAATAGGAAGTAGTTGAATAATTAATTATGCAGAAACAGAAAAAATATGATTATAAAAGAGGTTATCTAAGGTAGTGTTTAAAAATAGGAACAAAGAGAGAAGAAGAAATCATAGAACGATTTAGGATTTAGGGCTGTCACAGAAAAACTACCAGGGCTAACTGAATATTGCGTACAGTATGCTCAGATATTAAATGAAGGAATAATCACAATTTGCCATCATTTATAAAAGTTGGTAGTAAGTGACCTGAAATTTCATTCTCAAGTGAACAGGGTTCAACTTGAAAAGTTCACTCAATTTTGAGGAATAATTTTCTCTCTGTTGGCACAGAGACAATTATAATACTATTTTAAAGAGGTTATAGGCCAATATGACACACTTTTTACTTGCTCTTATTAAAACACTTTTATCACCACATACCTTCCTTGCTTTTACTGACTTTATATATTGGAATTAAGGAAGTAAGAATTTTGAGTAACTTTAGAAATGTCAGAAATACTCAAATTAAAAAGGAAAGGAAGGAAGCAATTACTCCTTTTGGTGTATTCCATGCATTAGCTGTAATTTCCATTGCCTATTTTCTGAAAACTCATGTCGGTACCATTTATGGTGAAAAGCAAGTCAGACTTGCCGCAATCAACCAAACATTCCAATTCAAGTCACTCTGGGAAGAATTTCAACTGAGAACACACTGCAGAATTTTCTACTGGTTTGATTACATCCACTGGTGGACACAGTATTCAAAGTAGCTTGAAAAATAGATTACAATTTGATAACTCATCACACCAGACACAAAATAAAATAATTACAAGGGCAGTCCTTTGTAACACTTTTTTCTTACTAATTCTAATATTTGGAGTAAGGTGCACTAAGATGTTTCAAAAAAATCTGTTCAGTAGACCGCAAACATGTAAAATCTAGCTCGCCTCTTCAGTAATGAAACAAATTCCTTATTCTAAAAATAATAGCATTAAAACAATTGATTTACTAAAACAATGCTGATGCAACGTTTTGCTTTACCAAGTTCCCAGAGATTATTACATTGAGAGTTTTAAAACTTTTAAACAAATAAAAGTAATTAAAACCAGAGTTGTAGTTTAATGACTTTTTAAATAATTTCCATGTTCTCATGTACTTAAGTAAAATGTCCAAATCCTTGTTCGCCTCATGAGAAAATCCCATCAACAATGACCATTTTAAAGAGTGTATCGAGAAATAAATATTTTGGAGATACTATTTTCACTGTTACATCTAGCCAAAAATCTTCAAATATCCTCCAAAGTTGGGGAGATCAAACTTCTTCCATTCAACCATACTTTGTAATTGTCTACTATGTGCCATGTCCTATCCACCCTTTTGTGAACAAAGTGAAATGGAGAGGGACATCTAGACATTCAGCATAGTCTCAGGACCACATTGGTAAGATGTACCAAGTACTCTGTGAACACGAAGAAACTAGGCAATATCCCTCTCCGAGGGTAGGAAAATTCTATTCATAGATTTCCAGAAAAGCCGTTTCTAACCTCACCAAATGGTCATTTGTTATCATAAAACAAATTTAGTCTCTTCAGAGTTCTCAGGAGTAAGGATTTTCTAAGGCTTATCTGTACAATACATTCAGCATCAGAAGTGCTTAAATACTCAACACTTAACTCAGGGCAATGCAATAATCATATATGATATCAGAGAAGTTTTAAAGTGCTGTTAAGAATTTAAAAAAAGATAGACATCATTTTCAATAACAGGAAAACAGTACCTTAAACCATAACAACATGAACACGCAAAGTAAAAATTGTAATTGGAGAAAAATTTCAGATTTATTATAGCTCTCAGCATCTTTCCCATGCTGATGTCATAGAAATCTTAATGCAAATAAGTCTAAAAATGCTATCTATGGAAACCACTTATTTATAATCTTGCTTCTTTAGCTGCGTATTCAAACTGAATAACAACGAACTCAACTATCCCAAATCATAAACATATGCTTGATTGTTATTCCTCCCTACTTAGCAATATTGAAATTGACATGTCTTACATTTTTACATGCAAATTAAGAATTTCCTTGCTCTACTAAATTATAATAAATATGAATGTGAAGAAAATAAAGAAGAGAGTACTAGTTTTTAAATTTTTATTCATAACATCAAAACTTCCAACATGCAAAACACAAATCAAAATACAAACTACAATCTCAGAGGTAGCTTTAGGAAATGTGAAATCAAAGTACAAAAGACAAAACATTCTGGACATGTAAGCAATGCTTTTGCTTAGAAAGCAAGTAACCAATTATTATTGCAATATGGCGATGAGATCACTGTCTTTATAGTCAGTTGACCAATAATATTTACATAGCTACTAGGAAAAGACATCTAAAAATTGAACAAAGATAAATAAAAATTAAAATCTTGCTCACAATAAGATTAACATTTAATAGTAACTATAACATCAGCATAGAAATCAGTACACCAACCAAAATATGGTAATTACCATAACAGAAAAAAAAGTACATGTGTGCAAGTGGACTAAAGAGCACATTCATTTGGAGTTTATCCAACAAGATGTTATTTAAAGACAATACAGGGTGGCGCCTGTGGCTTAAAGGAGTAGAGCACCGGCCCCATATGCCAGAGGTGGCAGGTTCAAACCCAGTCCTGGCCAAAAACTGCAAAAAAATAAAAAAATAAAAATAAAGTAAATTAAGAAAAGAAAAAAAAGACAATATTCAAGCTGAAATTTGAATGAAGGGTAGAATTTGCTATGTTTAGATAACTAACTAGAATAACAAGTTATTTATTTAGGCTAATAGGAAAATATTGAGCCCTTTATTTTACTCATTCAGGGATTTTTTAAATCAATTTTTGACATTAAAATATAATCTTTCTCTAAAAGAAATTGTTTCTCTTATAATTCATCCATGTAACAACAACAACAAAAAAACACTTGTAGCCCCTAAATCTATTGAAATAATAATAAAAGAGAAATTGCTTCTCATCTTCTTTAAAAGAAGGCACTAAACACAGATTACATGACTTATAATTTATATTTTCACAAATCTATCCTCAATTTACCTTTGATCTACATCAGATCACCCACTTATAACTATGCCTCTTTTCTTTTTCTTTCTTTTCTTTCTTTTCTTTTTTTTTTTGGTCTTTCCTTGTTAAGCAACTTAGTTAAGAAAAACAAGGAAACTTAAGGTTCAGTAAGTTTCTATATGAAACATAAGGAATAAAGTTTAAAGTTTTACTCTGTGGTCTTTGTGACAGATAACCTTGAAATCACAGTGCCTTTTTTGGATTATTTTTTATTCCACTTTGTGAGTTGAAAATAAATATCTCTTGTCTTATTGATTAGTGGTATTTCCCTGAATGAAGATGAAGCAGAAAAGTGATATTTATTGGATAAAAAAGAAATTTAACACAAGTACCTATCATTACTTACAAAATTTTTATAGTGAACAGAAGAAAGTCTAGTGGTAAAAATAATAAATTTAACCTAAGTTATGAAATACCTGTATATCAAAAACCATAAAATATTGATGAAAGAAATTGAAGAAGACACAAATAAATAGAAATGCATACTGTGTTAATGGACTGGAAGAATTAATACTATCAAAATCTCCATACTACCCAAAGCAATGTACAGATTCAGTACAATCCCTATCAAAACTCCAAAGACATTTTTTCACAGAAATAGAAAAAAGCAATTCTAAAATTTATATGTAACCACAAAAGAGACTGAATATTTAAAAACACAAGAACAAAGCTGGAGGGATAAGATTTAGTGTTTTCAAATTATATTACAAAAGTATACTAATCAAAACAGTGTGGTACTGGCATAAAAACAGACACAATGACTAATGGAGCATAATAGAAATCCCAGAAATAAACTCAAGTATATATGGCCAACTAATCTTGGACAAGGGCACCAAGAATAGGGAAAAGTAGAGTGTCTTCAATAAATGGGGAAGGGAAAACTGGATATTCACATGCAAACAAGTGAAATTACATCATCATCTTATACACAAAAATAAACTCAAAATGGATTAAAGCCTTAAACTTTATGATCCCAACCCTAAAATTCCTCAAAGTAAACATAGGGAAAAATCTCCATGACAATGGTGTTAGTGATGATTTTTTGAATACGACACCAATAGCACAGACGACAAAAACAAAAAATAAATAAATGAGACCATATCAAAGTACATGGTTTCTGTACTTTTAAGAATATACATTTATACAAAAAATGAAATTTTCTACTTGACATTAAATGTTGGTTATATTACCTACCAAAACATCTTTTTTAGTTGCTCTTTTATTGTTTAGTAATTGGAGTATCAATATGAGTAATTACATTTAAGCAAAATAAGTCTATATAAATAAATGTGATCAAGTAGAAAATTGATTGTTTTATTGTTTTTTTGTAAAAAAAACAATTTTTATTGTTCTCTTTTATTTGTTTAGTAATTGGAGTATCAATATGAGTAATTACATTTAAGCAAAATATGTCTATATAAATAAATGTGATCAAGTAGAAAATTCACTAAGAGAATGAATACAGCATTTTCCATTTTTAATGTCTTTTCTCTATTTTGAGAGTCAATATTATTTTCCTTGTTTTTGTGAAAACTATGAATTGAAATGTGCAATATTAGTGCAGGAATATCATATCATAATGTTCTCTTTGTGGCTAAGATTTTAGAAACAATTGGAAGGGCATTGTAAAATGCAGAGAAAATATATACTGCTTAATTAATACACAGATATGTTAGAGAACCCTGGAAGCTTTGAAAAATTTTGAAATATGCCTCCATTCATGGATGGTTAAACTAGTACTACACACACACAATTATACCTTTGGGTATTCTAAATATATTTTTAAATCTCACACTTTTTAAATCAAATCTAGTTAATTTTGAATAATTTTTAGGAGATAGTCACAGCTAAATGATTAGCTGTAAAGTGCACTGCACTGGTTTGGGGCATGAGAATGCAGAGCCCCACCTGACAAGGGCACCCACACGGCATCTCTCTACAAGGAACTTGGAGAGATTCTGGACAGCCATGTGCTTAGCCATGTTCTTAACCACTGGCCATCAGTGCAGGTACTCTACTTTGTAATTTTCATTTTTTTAAAATATAGTTATGCATAGATAGATTGACGTGCAGCATTCTGCATATGTGTGTGTTTATATGTATGCACACAGATACACATATATAGTGTCTATTTTGGCAAAGCAATGTAATTATTGTCTATAAATTACCTTTTGCTCTTAACTGCTTTTCAGTCTTCCATTACTAGTACAAACGTTTATGGAGCAGTTGCTAAGTCCTGGGCACACTGGAAGGAATGGCAAATTTACCCTAGATAGAAAGAGGGAGCTTCTATGTAAAAAGTAAATATAGCATAATAAGCTTAAAATACCACTCAGGGTGTCCAACCTCTCTTCACATTAATTATACAAACACCAACAAAAGCTGAGAAACAAAAAGGAAAAAAAAAGTGTGTGCATAATCTTTGCAGTATCCAACACCACAGATAAGAAAAACAGGCCTCAAATAATCTGCAAACAGCCCGCAGGCCACAGATTGGACACCCCTGGTAGGCAATAAGAAGCTATAAACAAACATTCAGGGGAGAAGATAAAGGACAAAGAGCTGAAGCAGGAGGAGGTTTTAAGGAAGAGCTATTTCTCTACCAACGTTGGAGAAAGGGTGGAGTCTGGAATATCTGTATTGAGTAAAGGTGGAAAGAATGCACTAGCTCTTGGAGAAAAATACAGAGCCCTTTCTCCTGCTGGGTTGGAAGGTTTGGATAGGAGATGTGAGCATTTTCTAGTTGGAAAAGCAATTGAAACCAGGTATAACAAAAACTGATCCCTGGGCCTTAAAGATCCCTGGAAAGTGTTTAACATCTATTAAGCTCTGTAGGCCAGATGTGCTTCTTATTAATATCTAGCTGAAATATGCATTGATATATTTAAATAAAGTGTTATTTTAAAAACAGAATTACATTAATCTTGCTTTAAAAATACTTCAAATGAGCTTGTAGAGTAAGCTGCTATTTATGTTATCAGTATTGTCCTAACAGCCATTTTTCTGCTAGGCAAATTCCAGTTCTTTCTATCATTTATATATCATCTGGATTTTTTGTTTTGGCCTTTCCTACAAATTATTATAATTGCCCTTAATATAATTGTAATTATATTATAATTATTGTAATTTGTCTCCTATCATGTATATTTCCCCTTAGATCTTAAAATCTTTCTTCAAACACACTAGATGATTCCTATTTCCTGTCAAAGCCTGTGATAAAAATGCTCATTTTATTCTTTAAATTCTGTGATTTCTACTTAAGAGAATTTGCCTGACTTATTTCCTGAGGACGCATTTTATTTCTACTTTAGTTCAGCTCCAAAGGTATCTTTTGCATCCTTTGAGAAAGCACCCTGTCACACTGTGGTAGTTGCCTTGGAAACAGCAATAAAGGTAGGATAAACACTAAGACAGGAAGGGGGGAATGTAATTTTTACCTTCTCATATATGCCAGTCAACTGGATTGGGTATTTGAAAAGTATTGTTTTACTAATCATCAGACCCTGAATGTGAAAACTGTCTCCAGTTGACTATTGATAATCATAAGTCTTGTTAACATGAAAGTACTTCAACACGGAAAAACTCCTGCAAAGCAAAATTCAGACAAGTTCCTCACACATCAAAGTATCTGTAATTTCCGATTAAAATTAAATGATAGCAATGTTGCACATTTTGGGAACTGGGCTGAGAAGCATTTTCATACAGGTTTTATGGACCTTTAGTACTTCTTTCTGATATTATCCTTTGTTTTTTTTTGTTTGTTGTTTTGTTTGTTTTTTGAGACAGAGCCTCAAGCTGTCGCCCTGGGTAGAGTGCTGTGGCATCACAGCTCACAGCAACCTCCAACTCCTGGGCTCCAGTGATTCTCCTGCCTCCACCTCCCAAGTAGCTAGGACTACAGGTGCCCGCCACAATGTCTGGCCATTTTTTGGTTACAGCCGTCATTGTTGTTTGGTGAGCCTAGGCTGGATTTAAACCCGCCAGCTCAGGTGTTTATGGCTGGTACTTTAGCCACTTGAGCCACAGGTGCCGAGCCGATATCCTTTGATATTTTGACCAAACTATATTCAGATGTATCAATCCATCATTGTGCTGTTACTGTGTGTATCAGATTAAAGTTAACATTTCTAATAATAGTAAAACGATTCCTCAGGATAAATTGTATGGCATAGTCTTGAATGCTAAGCTGATTTTCATTAAGTGTTAGATAAACTATACTTCAGAAACCATAGAATAGTAAGAAATATAGAAACTTGATAAGGACCTCATTGTTAAAAAAATAACATTTTATCATCTTTTATAACTAAAAATTAGTTTCAATTTCATCTTTAAAGAATCACCAAATTAATTTCCTGATCAAAGTTTTCTTTGATTAATTTACAGTTAGACTCTTCGGAGCTTTTCATCTTTGGAATTTTTCTGTCTTTTGTTCTCATACTTTTTGATGTACTTTTTTTTTTAAGTGTATGACAATCCTTTTTTTGACATTTTTTGGCAGATAAACAAATGAGTAATTGAAAATCATACAGTGTCCTACATATCCTTTGAGAAAACTTTTAAAGGACTCTTTCGGAGACATAATTTTCACAAAATAACTTTTATTTGCACAGATTTTAAGCAGATTATATCAAAATCCCATACCCCTCTTTTCCCTGGAAACCCTTTCTGGAACCTTCCACTTTTGCTCAAACCTGGATCCTGTTGCTCCTGAGCTGCCCGAACAGCTCTTACCAAGGGACCGCTTTTGTTCTTTTCTGGATATCATCTCCTTTAACTTCTGTTTAGTTTTAACTATTCTGTTAACTTCTGTTTTGTTTTAACTCCTTCCTTCCTTCCTTCCTTCCTTCCTTCCTTCCTTCCTTCCTTCCTTCCTTCCTTCCTTCCTTCCTTCC
>CAUYON010202820.1:0-16177 GCA_963573935.1 Arctocebus calabarensis
TTGGCGGGCCGGGGCTGGATTCGAACCCACCAGCTCAGGTGTACGTGGTTGGCGCCTTAGCCCGTTGAGCCACAGGTGCCGAACCCTCAGGGTGGTTTTGATTTGCATTTCCTAATAATTAGAAATGATGAGCATTTTTTCATGTTTGTTAGCCATTCATCTGTCTTCTTTAGAGAAGGTTCTATTCATGTCTCTTGCCCATTGATTTATGGGAATGTTGGCTTTTTCATATGGATTAATTTGAGTTCTCTATAGATCCTAGTTATCAAGCCTTTGTCTGATTCAAAATATGCAAATATCCTTTCCCACTGTGTAGGTTGTCTATTTGCTTTGGTTGTTGTCTCCTTAGCTGTATAGAAGCTTTTCAGTTTCGTCCTTTTGCTTATTTTTGTTGTTGTTGCAATTGCCATGGCAGTCTTCTTCATGAAGTCTTTCCCCAGGCTGATATCTTTCAGTGTTTTTCTTATGCTTTCTTTGAGGATTTTTATTGTTTCATGCATTAAATGTAAGTCCTTTATCCATCTTTCAATCAATTTTGTGAGTGGAGAAAGGTGAGAGTCCAGTTTCAGTCTTTTCCTTGTGGATATCCAGTTCTCCCAGCACCATTTATTGAATAGGGAATCTTTCCCCCAAGGTATGTTCTTGATTGGTTTATCGAAGATCAGGTGGTTGTAAGATGTTAGTTTCATTTCCTGGTTTGCTGTTCGATTCCAAATGTCTATGTCTCTATTTTTGTGCCAGTCCATGCTGTCTTAAGCACTGTGACTTTGTAGTACAGCCTTAAATCTGCTATGGTGATGCTCCCAGCTTTGTTTTTATCACTAAGAACTGCCTTAGCTATACGGGTTTTTTTCTGGTTCCATATAAAACACAGAATCATTTTTTCCAAATCTTGAAAGTATGATCTTGGTATCTTAATAGGGGTGGCATTGAACAGGTATAGACATTTTAATAATGTTGATTATTCCTAGCCATGAGCATGGTATGTTCTTCCATTTTCTAATATCCTCTGCTATTTCCTTTCTTAGGATTTCATAATTTTCTTTATAGAGATCCTTCACCTCCTTTGTTAGGTATATTCCTAGGTATTTCATGTTATTTGAAGCTATGGTGAAGGGAGTTATGTCCTTAATTAGTCTCTCATCTTGATTGTTATTGGTGTATACAAAGGCTACTGACTTGTGGACTTTGATTTTATTTTATTTTTTTTAATTATTATTTTTTTTTTTTTTTGAGACAGAGCCTCAAGCTGTCATCCTGGATAGAGTGCTGTGGCATCACAGCTCACAGCAACTTACAATTCCCGGGCTCAAGGGAGTCTCTTGCCTCTGCCTCCCAAGTAGCTGGGACTACAGGCGCTCACCACAACACCCAGCCATTTATTGGTTGCAGCCATCATTGTTCTTTGGTGGGCCCAGGCTGGATTCGAACTCGCCAGCTCAGGTGTACGTGGCTGGTGCCTTAGACCATTGAGCCACAGGCGCTGAGCCTGGACATTGATTTTATATCCTGGGACATTATTGTATTTTTTGATGACTTCCAGGAGTCTTGTGGTTGAGTCTCTGGGGTTCTCTAAGTATAAGATCATATTGTCAGCAAAGAGGGAGAGTTTGACCTCCTCTGCTCCCATTTGGATGCCCTTTATTTCCTTGCCTTGCCTAATTGTATTGGCTAGAACTTCCAGCACTACGTTGAATAGTAATGGTGACAGAAGACAACCTTGTCTATTTCCAGTTCTAAGAGGAAAAGCTTTCAGTTTTATTCTATTCCGTAAAATATTAGCTGTGGGTTTATTATGGATAGCTTCAATCAGTTTCAGAAATGTGCCACGTATGCCTATACTCTTCAGTGTTCTAATTAGAAAAAGATGCTTGTATTTTATCAAATTCTTTTTCTGCACCTATTGAGAGGATCATATGATCTTTGTTTTTGCTTCTATTAATACAGTGGATAACGTTTATCGACTTGTATATGTTAAACCAGCCTTGCATCCGTGGGATGAAACCTACTTGATCATGATGTATGACTTTTTTAATGATAAGCTGTAATCTATTGGCTAGGATCTTGTTGAGAATTTTTGCATCTATATTCATGAGTGAAAATGGTCTGGAATTTTTCTTTTTAGTTGGGTCTTTTCCTGGTTTTGGTATCAGGGTGATGTTTGCTTTGTAGAATACATTGGAGAAGATTCCTTCCTCCTCAATTTTTTGGAAGAATTTCTGCAGTACAGACACAAGCTCTTCCTTGAAGGTTTGATAGAATTCTGGTGTGAAGCCATCTGGACCAGGGCATTTTTTGGTTGGAAGATTTTTTTTGTTTCTGTAATCTCAGTGCTTGAAATTGGTCTGTTCAGGAGCTCTGTTTCTTCCTGGCTAAGTGTAGGGAGAGGGTGTGATTCCAAATATTGATCCATTTCCTTCACATTGTCAAATTTCTGGGCATAGAGTTTCTGGTAGAATTCAGAGATGAGCTCTTGTATCTCTGTGGCATCAGTTGTTACTCCCCCTTTATCACTTCTGATTGAGGTTACCAGAGATTTTACTTTTCTATTTGTAGTTAGTCTGGCCAAATTTTTATCTATTTTATTTGTTTTTTTCAAAAAACCAACTCCTTGTTTCATTAATTTTCTGAATAATTCTTTTGTTTTCAATTTCATTGATCTCTGATATCATTTTGGATATTTCTTTTCTTCTGCTGGGCTTAGGCTTAGATTGTTCTTCTTTTCCATAAGATGGCTTGTGAGTTTGTTGATGCACTCTCTTTCTATTTTTCAAATGTAGGCATCTAAAGCGGTAAATTTTCCTCTCAAAACTGCTTTTGCAGTATCCCACAAATTTTGGTAGTTTGTGTCTTCATTGTTGTTATGCTCAAGGAAGTTAATGATTTCTTCTTTTATTTCTTCCTGCACTCAACTGTCATTCAACAGACAGTTGTTTAGTTTCCATGCTTTTGTGTGGGGTTGAATGTTTTTGTTGGAGTTGAGTTCCACCTTTCATGCCTTGTGGTCTGAGAAAATACAAGGTAAAATTTCAATTCTTTTGATTCTGTTGAAGTTTGTTATGTGTCCTAGGATATTATCAATTTTAGAGAATGTTCCATGGGGTGATGAGAGGAATGTATATTCTTTATCTGTGGGATGGAGTGTTCTATACTTGTCTATGAAGCACAATTGTTCTAGGGTCTCATTTAAGTCCCTTATATCCTTGTTTAATTTCTGTTTAGCAGATCTGTCTAGCTTTGTAAGAGGAGTGTTAAAGTCCCCTGTTATTATGGTATTATAGGATATCATATTGCTCAGACTGAGTAAGGTCTGTTTCAAGACTCTGGGAGCATTTAAATTGGGTGCATAAATATTTAGAATTGAAATGTCTTCTTGTTGTATTTTTTCCTTGACCAATAGAAAGTGACCATCTTTGTCTTTTTTGACTTTGGTTGCTTTATTTATTTATTTATTTATTTTTGAGACAGAGCTTCAAGCTGTCAACCTGGATAGAGTGTGGTGGCATCAAAGCTCACGGCAACCTCCAATTCCTGTGCTCAAGCAAGTCTCCTGCCTCTGCCTCCCAAGTAGCTGGGACTACAGGAGCCCACCATAACACCTGGCCATTTTTTGGTTGTAGCCGTCATTGTTGTTTGGTGGGCCCTGGGGCTGGATTTGAACCCTCCAGCTCAGGTGTACGTGGCTGACGCCTTAGCCTATTGAGCCACAGGCGCTGAGCCGACTTTGGTTGCTTTAAATCCACCTGTATCTGAAAATAAGATTGCAACTCCTCTTTTCTTCTGAATCCTGTTTGCCTGAAAAATTGTCTTCCAACCCTTCACTTGGAGTTTTAATTTGTCTTTTGAAGCTAGGTGTGTTTTCTGCAGACAGCAAATGGATGACTTGTATTTTTTAATCAAGTCAGCCAATCTCTGCCTTTTCAGTGGGGAATTCAAGCCATTAACATTTATTGAGATAATTGAGAAGTGTGGTAGAGTGTTCTATTCATCTTATTTTGTGGAGAGTCCATTGCTTAGTTTTTATCTTTTTCATCAGTGTGGAAGTTAGGTTCTGTCCTTTAATTTCTGAGTTGTTACTTTGCTGTCCATGCATTGTGATGGTCAGTGTGTAGAACAGGTTGAAGTATTTCCTGTAGAGCTGGTCTTGTGGTGAATTTCCTCAATGTTTACATATCAGTAAATGATTTGATTTCTCCATCAATTTTAAAGCTTAGCTTAGCAGGATATAGGATTCTGGGCTGGAGATTGTTCTGTTTGACTAGATTAAAGGTAGATGACCATTGTCTTCTTGCTTGGAAAGTTCCATTAGAGAAGTCTGCAGTCATCCTAATGGATTTGCCCCTCTAGGTCAACTGGCCCTTACTCCTGGCAACTTGAAGAATCTTTTCTTTTGTCTTGACTTTGGCCAGGTTCATCACAATGTGTCTTGGGGAAACTCTGTTAGAGTTGAGGTGACCTGGGGTCCGATATCCCTCTGGAAGGAGTGTGTCAGAATCTTTGGTGATATTTGGGAAATTTTCATTTATAATATTTTCTAGTATGGCTTCCATACCCCTGGGGCATTCTTCTTCCCTTCTGGGATACCTCTAACTCATATGTTTGAATGCTTCCTAAAGTCACATCATTCTGTCAGTGAATGTTCTGCTTTCTCTATCTGAGTCATCTCAAGAGCTTTGTCCTCTACCTCTGAGATTCTTTCTTCTACATATCTGCATAGGCTAATCTGTTGTTGATACTTTCTTTTTTTTTTTTTCCTCAAGTTCTTGCCCTGGATAGAGTGCTGTGGCATCACAGCTCACAGCAACCTCCAATTCCTGGTCTCAAGCAAGTCTCCTGCCTCCACCTCCCAAGCAGCTGGGACTACAGGCGCCTGCCACAATGCTCGGCCATGTTTTGTTTGCAGCCATCATTGTTGTTTGGTGGGCCCGGGCTGAATTTGAACCCTCCAGCTCAAGTGTATGTGGCTGGCACCTTAGCCCACATACAGTTGAACCAGTGGTGCCAAGCCTGTTGTTGATACTTTCTATTGCGTCTTTAAGTTCCCTAATTAACTGCTTCAGTTCATTCAGCTCTGCTATATCCTTTTTGGATTTCCTTTTGGTTATTTTCCACTTTATAAGCAGTTTCCTTCATTGTTTCCATCATTTCCTTCATTGTTTTCATCATCTGTATTCTAAATTCCCTTTCTGTCATTTCTAACATTTCCTTATAGGTAGAATCCTCTGCAGTAGCTACCTCACAGTCCCTTGGGGGATTGCTCTGGACTGTTTTTTCATGATGCCAGGAGTTTTCTGCTGATTCTTCCTCATGAGTGATTTCTTTTATCTGTGTCCTTGCCCTAATTTTCCTTTCACTTTCTCCTGCTCTTTAAGTTGCTGTGCCTCCGGACTAGGGTTTTGATGAGTCCTTTTGGTACAGGGCCAGAAGGATGAGAAGATTGAAAAGCAAGAATGGAAAAAAGAAAGAAAACAAAAGAAAAAGAAAGGAGGGGGGTGGGTAGAAGCGAATATTGACAAAAAGAAGAGAGACACAGAAAGAGGGGGACAGGAGCAATATAGGTGTACAGTAGGGTACTTTGACCCAACCTTAAGAACCCCTAACCTCTGGGGGTGCCAGGTTGGGTGGGTTTCCTTCAGGTCAGCAGCTCTTTGCCAGCCTGTTTGGACACAGTTCCCCACCTCCATCAAGTATAGAACAAAGACAAAAATGCTATAAATCAACAAGTATAGAACAAAGACAAAAATGCTATAAATCAAACCAAAATGAGCAAACAGAAAACTTTATGGGATAAAATTGGGGGAAAAACCAAATAATAGCGGTAGAAACACTAGCAAAAAATGGAGTTGTAATTGTTGAAAAAGGCAACAATGGAAAGTTATATTTAAACTAGAAAAATGAAGAAATAAAACACAGAAAAATCTATGCAGAACATGTTGAAATTAAAAACAAAAACCAAAAAACAAAACAACACAACACAAAACAAAACAAAACCAAAACAAAGCAGTATATATATCTTGCTGAATATTGTCTGGGCAACAGGTGATCTTCTGGGGTATGATATGTTAATCACAATGCTGATACAGCTGTACGAGATGGAGACTGGAGGCCTCTAATGATTTCTCAAACCCCACAGTGTGGAGAGCCTAAATCTCTTCTTAGACTGCTTAAAAGCCACTTTAAATTGCTGACTGGGCTAAGCAGAAGCTTTCCCAAGAAAGCACTTGTTGCTGAGATCACTCTTTAAGTGGCTATCCACTTACCCAGAGGGCTATGGCTATAAGGTATCTCAGTCCCCACCTTTAGGCTGCTCAATCACCAGATTACTTGCTCCCTCCCAATCCTTGTTTTGCAACCCTGAGGGTGGAGCTTGCCGGGGCACTTCTCCCACAATGGCTCCACACAGCCCACAGCCAAACACTGTTAGCTCTATCTGGCTCAGGGGCTCAGTTTTGGGCCCTAGACAACACTTAAAGTACTCTGCACTCTTGCCTAAATTCTCCCAAGGTAGTTCAACCGAGTGCCAAGTCCAAAAAGCCCCAAACAGCTCACAGGTAAGGCCTTTCCAGTTTGCATTATCACTGCTGCTGTACTTATAGCTGCCGGGGGGATTAGACCAAACGAACACACGCAAACACTTGCCAATTCTCCACTGCTTTTGCCTTCTTCACGGGGTCCAGAAGTCTCATCCCCCAAAGGGATGTTTCTGGACAGATCCTGCCAGCCAGAGATGCCTGGAGTCTTCTGTCCCCAGACTCACTGTGCCCAGTTGCAAGGAAGCTGTTACTTGGCCTCCATCTTACTCCGGAAGTCCATGAATCTATGCTGGAGTAGTTTTTGAGATTTACCTTCTAGGTCCTGCATTCTAGTAATGGACACACCAAGACCAAGGAACTTATTCAACTGGCTTTGGACCCTCTACCCAAGATGGCCCTCCCGACTTTTTCAGCAGATGACCTTTGATCTCTGTCATGGCACTCCCGGCTACCTCAGGAGCTACACTATGCCACACTCTGAATTGCTTAAAAAAAAGAACCCTTGCCCTGCTTTGTGAAATTTATATACATTCCAACTAGTGACCAGGTTCTCCTCAGGACTTGGAGGGAAGCACCTCATGAACACAAGGGAAAGTGGACTGGCCACTGGGACCACCCATACACTGGTCAAGCTGGCAAGATTCCACCCCTGAGAAAACCAATGAACTCCAGCCGCACCAGTGGAATGTAGAACTGTGCAGAGATGAATGGTTGAGAGCGTTAGTCATCAGGATGGGAGGTATATTATTCTCAGACATCTTTGGTTTTGTTATATTTAGCATGTTCCTTGTCCTCCGCTAATTGTGCTACATATTGTTCCCAATGTATCTTTAAACGTATCCCTTGCCTGAATAAGTTTTATCCCCAGACAAATGCAGCATATTGTAGTAATTATTTACATTTAAAATAAATTTCTGGGCCAGGCATGTGATTCCTGCCTATAATGCTAACATTCTGGGAATCAAGGCAGGTGGATTACTTGAGCTCAGGAGTTTGAGACCAGTCTGAGCATGTGACCAGCCTCACATTGTCCCCATAGGTACATGGTGTCACAGCTCACAGCAACCTCAAACTTTTGGACTCAAGTGCTCCTCTTGCCTCAGCTTCCTGAGTAGCTGGGACAACAGGCACCCACCACAACACCCAGCTATTTTTTGTTGTTGTTGCAGTTTGGCAGCGAACCCGCCACCCTCGGGTATATGGGGCCAGCACCTTACTCATTGAGCCACAGGCGCTGCCCAAAATAATATCAATTTAAGGTAGACTGTTATGAATTTAAAAAATGCATATTATGGTCACTAGTAATCATTTTTAAAAACTAGCTAAGAATCCAAGAGAGGAGATAGACTGGCATACAATAAATATTTAACCCGGGCGGCGCCTGTGGCTCAGCGAGTAGGGCACCAACCCCATATACCGAGGGCTGCAGGTTCAAACCCAGCCCCGGCGAACTGCATCAAAAATTAGCCGGGCACCTTGGTGGGCACCTGTAGTCCCAGTTACTTGGGAGGCTGAGGCAACAGAATCGCTTGAGCCCAAGAACTGGTGGTTGCTGTGAGCTGTGACTCCACAGCACTCTACCGAGGGCGATAGAAAAAAAAAAAAAAGAAAAAAAAGAAATATTTAACCCAAAAGAAGAACAAAAAGAAGAAATAAAAAGCAGAGGAGACAAATAAAAGACAGCAACATGGTAAACTTAAATCTCCCAGTAACATAACTACACTAAATGCAAATGTACCTTGTTTCTACAAAAACAAAACAAACAACAAAAACAAAAGACTAGCCAGATGTGGTGGTACACATCTGTCGCCACAGCTACTTACGAGGTTGAAGCAGGAGGATTGCTTGAGTTCAAGAGTAAGTTGTAAACTATGGTGATGCCAGTACACTCTAACTCAGAGGACAGAGCAAGATCCTATCTCAAAAGTGAAAAATATGGCTCAGCACCTGTGGCTCAAGCAGCTAAGGTGCCAACCACATACACCTGAGCTGGCAGGTTCGAATCCAGCCTGGGCCTGCCAAACAACAATGATGGCTGCAACCAAGAAATAGCTGGGCATTGTGGTGGGTGCCTATAATCCCAAGTACTTGGGAGGTGAGGCAGGAGAGTTGCTTTAGCCCAGGAGTTGGAGGTTGCTGTGAGCTGTGGGTATCACGGCACTCCACCCAGGGTGACAGTTTGAGGCTCTGTCACAAACAAACAAACAAACAAACAAACAAAGTAAAAAATAGTCATAGATTGTTAGCCTGGATAAAAAGTGAGACCCAACTATATACTGTTTATAATACATGCATTTTAAATATAAAGGCACAGGCGGTTTAAAAGTTAGAGTGGAGGCTCAGCGCCTATGGTTCAACAGGCTAAGGCACCAGCCACATACACCTAAGCTGGCAGGTTCGAATCCAGCCTGGGCCCGCCAAATGATAATGACGGCTACAACCAAAAAAATGGCCAGGCGTTGTGGCGGGTGCCTGTGGTCCCAGCTACTTGGGAGGCGGAGGCAAGACACTCACTTGAGCCCAGGAATTGGAGGTTGCTGTGAGCTGTGATGCTATAGCACTCTATCCAGGGTGACAGCTTGAGGCTGTCTCTCAAAAAAATAAAAATAAAAATAAAAATAAAAGTTAAAGAAAAATTTAAATTTCACCTCAAAAAAAAATCACAAAAGAGAAAGCAATTTCACTGTTATCAGATAGGATATTTCATGCAAAGTATTAACTCTGCCCCCCAAGCCCAACCTTTAAGTTTTTATGTGAGTAGTACTATTATACCCATCTTGAGTGTCTTGCTTGTACTGTATCACATCATACCTTTGGTTAATTCTTAGTAAACTGTTCACTTGTAAAAAAAAAAAAAAGAAAAAAAAAAGTGGGACTAAGGGAAGATTATCCTCTTCCATGTCATCATCCTGTTCATTCTGTTTTCATACCACTCTTAGCACACAGCCATCTTATTTGCTTTTATTTGCTTGATTAAAAAGAAAAATCTTTCCTGTCCCCAAGAATGAAGGCAGGAAACTTAGCCGCCATTTTTGCTCCTTTACCTTAGTGTCTGGCACAGAATATTCAGTAAATATGTGTCAAGTGAATAAATGAATGAACGAATTTATTGAGTGTCTATTGTGGTGTAAATATCCTGGTTCATGCCTTTATAAGGTTTGTAAGTTTATGGAGGGCGGGGTGGGGACAATGGGGTGAGAGGAATTGACCATGTAGAAGCACAGAGAGCCGTGGAGTTGGGAAGCCAGAGGAGAGGGACTTCACCGGGGCTGTGGGGAAGTCCAGGGAGGGTTTCTGCAGAAAGCGACAATGAAGAAGAGACCCGAGCTGGAGACGGGAGAAGGGCCAAGCTGAAGGGAAAGGAAAAAGATGAGCAAGGGGCAGAGAGCAGAGGGGCTCCAGGTAGAGGGAAAAGCGATTCAGTTATTTCAGAGCCTTGGCAGCACCGGTAGCTCAGTGGGTAGGGCGCTGGCCACACGCACCAGGGCTGGTGGGTTCGAACCCAGCCTGGGCCTGCTAAAAAACAAAAAACAAACAAACAAAAAACAACAGTGATTTTCAGGCCTACTGGGTACAAAGAGCAGACGGGTGGAGCTCATGTGAATTGGACCACCTGGTTGTTGTCCAATGTTCTGCTCAGACTGGACCTTCCCTTCACGCACTCCATTCTCCATATCCTCATTGCTGCCAAACCCTCTTCATCCCTGTTTCCTCCTGGCTGGGAGAGGTTCAGCGGAGTCATTTTCATCGGGGAGATTGCCCTGATTGACTCACACAGGAACCTTCCATGCTGCCATTGGCCCTGGTTGCTGCAACTCATGTATCTCGTGACTTAGCCTTTTCTGTATTTGTCTGCGTGTTACCCTTTGATCCTCTGAGCACCTGCCTGAGTTCTTTCAATTCTTGGCCTAAACCTGAAAGTCTTCTCCTGTCAGTCCTTTACCCCGCATCATCCTGAGATTCTCATACCTGTCAGTATTCTTCGAGCTTCCCTATCCATGGCTTGAATTTGCCAAGGATCGATCTCTCTCTCGTCATTTAAGAACCCTCAAGCCAAAGAAGCACACCCTCTGATTCTCTCAAGGGCAGCCAGGTATAACAGGTCACTCAGACCTCTTCTGGGGGAGTCATGGATCTTTGCTCTTAGATTTCATATTTTATGTGTTTCCTTTGTTGCTTGTCCGGGTCTGTTCTGTGTTTAGACACTTTGGGCTATTTAGAGCTTTCTTCCCAGAGCGAGTGTTGATGTGATGAGTCTCTGTGGGGTCCCTGGGTCCCACCTCTGCAGTCAGGTCTGTGGGGAGGTTGGAGCTGAGTAGTTCAGCGCATCTGAACTGTGGCTGCCATCCCTGGCAGCTTTGGGATGTTGTACCAGCCACCCAGTCACTCTGTAAGATGGGATGAATGATAGGGTAGGGGCTCACTGATGTTAGTTGTCATCATTATCATCATCATATTATTATTACTCCTTGTGAACAAGAGGAGAATGGGCTTAGAATGGCCCACTTACAACCGGGGCTCACACTTCATAAAATGCTACGCTTGACTCACCTCCCTGCAAAAAGGAAGATATGGTCTTAAGTCCAATGCACACCCCTCCGAGTTATTTCTTTTAAGAGATTTGAGGATATCACTCTGAGAGTAAAGCTTTAATTTCTGCAGTATTCTTTCTTCCAGAAGCTACAGTCTTTCCTTGTATTCTTAAGGTGGTATCACAATAGTGTTGGCAGGTGTTAAAAATAGCTGGTAGTATCTCTTTTTACATTGGTAATTGGCACACAATGGTACATATTTATGGGGTGTAGTGTGATATTTTGATACATATATACAATGTACAATGATCAAATTAGGGTAATTAGTATATCCACCACCTTCAATATTTATTATTTCTTTTTGTTGGAAATATGCAAAATCTGCTCTTGTAGCTATTTGAAAATATACAATAAATTGTTGTTACTGTGCCACAGAACACTAGAACTTATTTTCTCCTATCTAGCTGTATCATTGAATCTGCTAGTCAACCTTTGGCTAATCCTGCCACCCCTGGTGGTGGCTCTCTTTCTGCAAGGAAAAGGAGGTGCTGGCCTGTATGGCATCACCCTTTGGCCATATCCAGATGTGGTCATTGATGCCCAAAGAGGCCAACAGCATCTCTACCAGCATCGAAGAATTATTCCTTGGGACCCACATAGTGGTGCGACAGAGGAGGTGGGACCATTGTCACGAAAAGGAGGGGAATATATCAGAATAACCCTCACACATGAATGGGGTGAAGCATGAACATTTTATTGAGGTCCAAACTTATCACTATTCTATCCTAGCCATTATGGAATACAGGGGGGAAAAAAAACAAAAAGGAATTGTAGTGAGAAAGAGAATGGAATTTTCCTTTCTATGTACAGTTCTTGAAGCACCCAAATCGAAACCAATGAGTAAATTCCATTTCCTTTACGGTATGTTTATACTTGATGCGTTCAGAATTTAAGCAACATTGTTTCTCTAAGACCCTTTTGTTATGAAAGGAACCCGGATTCAAGATGACAACTGATCTGTGGGGCTTTAGCCAGAGAAAATTAAGCTGCACAAACAAACCTGGATGCCGCCACTCTATTTGTTAAAAAATTATATTCTGATTCTGGTTTCTCTTTGGCTGTTGGGCAAAACAAATGCATAATTAAGGGCTTCACCTTTGACAGTGTAGCTTTTTTTTTTTTTTTTAACACAAACAAGAACTTTGCATTTTCATATAGTAATATCCAGATACCCTGCCACATTGAATCCACCAGTAGGTTTTGAAAATAAGCATAACAAACCATACAAAAAATAAGAAAATCCACTCTTAGGGCTTTACATTCATGCCGTTTAATTGTTCCCCTATTTCCATGATAAGGTGAGACTGGTCTTGTGTCACCAGGGGACTATCTCCTGCTGTTTTTTCCCCATCCTCATTTACAATGATTATGTTATCAGGCTAGCCAGGCAAAAGGGTGGAGCAACTATAATTTCAAAGCAGGATTAGGTTGAAATAACGAGGTCACCAAGTTGCGGTTACCAAGGCAACGTCACATCTAAGAATATGGGATGCTTCTAGGAGATGAGGCAAAGCCTGGAGCTTTCTCCCCACCCCTTGCACAAAAATCACCCAGTTCCTAGGTAAAAATTGCTTATTAATTGCTTATAAAAATGCATTTTATTCTTTATTTTTCAACCAGTTTGTAAATTATAACTGGGTTTAAGTATTATTTTTTAAAACTGGTAAAAAATAATAGAGTAATCATTGGTTCCCCCCCCTCGTTTGGATTCATGTTTACTTTTTTAAGTTTCTTTCTCTTCTTCATCCTTTCCTCCCTCTTTTTCTCCCTCCCTTTTCTCCTCTCTCCCTCCATTATTTCCTTCCTTCTCTCCTTTCTTTCTTCTTTCCTTTCTATTTTAATATTGCAGGAAAAGACATGGAATAAAATAGAGGAAATTGAGAGTTGAGTGCTCTGGCGAGATGCCGAGGTGACAAGATTGTGATAAGGGATGGACGTTGTAACACACACCCACTGTGCTCGTTCCTCCCCAAGAGAGAATAACCTTGGCCTTCATTATCTTTCCTTAAAATTTCAACCCACCATTATTACTGTGCTTTCCAGAGGCAGAGCAGGGAAGAGGAAGAAGCCCCTGTGTTTCTGATCAGTATCAGCGCAATTCCCACCTATTTGCCTCTTTTCTCCTTGGTATTCATTTCTGGGTCTGAGCTTTGCAATAACAAATTTCTTCATGTTATCGACAGCGCACTTCTTTTAATAGGGGGCGTGTGTTTGGGAAGCACTGGTTTTACACAGGTCTCCTTTCAGTAAGACTGTTTCTGAACTAGTGTTGAATCACCGGACACGCACAGTGTGGTGGGCACCCCCAGATTCCTCCGTGTCCCCACAAGACTGCTCTCAGCACATGTTAACTATTCACCTTTGCCCTGGCTTTGCATAAGGAATACGAAGTGTGCTTACAGCCACACCAGTGTGCGGTATTTCCCACCTCCTGGAAATCCACCTTAAAGTCTGCTCACTGCTGGAGAACATCTTCTGCTTTCAGCCTGAGAAAGGGGTAACTACAGAGGCTCTAGAATTTGCCAAATCTGGGTTTGAAGCACCACTGCGTGACCATGGCCAGGTAAAGTCTCATCTCTGACTGTCTTCATGGACCAGTGTGAAGACAGAATCAGATGTCATGGAAACAGCTCTGAGCTCAACCTCTGGCATGTGGCAAGAACCTGGAAAATAAACATCAGGTTTTAAAAATAATGAAGATACGTATAAAGCTCACCTTCATCTTTCCAGCCTTGCTCCCTCCCCACATCCCCCCCCATTATCCTTGGATTATTGTTTAAAATGCAAATCAGGTTATATCATGTTCCTGCTGTACTTGGTTGAACTGTGTCCCCCCTACACCTCAAGCTCATGTGGAACCAGTGACTATGACTTTATTTGGAAATAGGGTCTTTTCAGATGTAATCAAGTTAATATAAAGTCATCCTGGGTCATGGTGGGTCCTAAATCCAATATTCCTGGTGTCCTTATAAGAGCAGAGACATTTGGATTCAGAGACATGAACATAAAGGGAGAAGGAGGCCATATAATGCCCAAGGCAAAGGGTGGGGTGAGGTGTCTTAAGGGACAGCAAAGCTTCTCAGCAGCCCCCAGGAGCTAGGAAGAGGGTAGGACAGATTCCTCCCTGGGGCTCTCAAAGGGAGCACAGGGCTGGGGACAGCTTGGTTGCAGACTTCTGGCCTCCAGAACTGTGAGAGAATATATTTCTGTTGTTTTAACCCACCTAGTTCATGGTAATTGGTCACAGCAGCCCCAGGACCTGATACACCTGCTTCACATCCTGTGCTGCTTCTGCTTGTCATTAGAATGAGGTCCCCAAGTTTTAACCTTACTCAAGTCCCCCAGATCTTCTCCCTGGTGGTCTTCCATTCAGTCCTCTGACCTTGCTGCTTGCTTGGTCCAATGACTTTCAGTTCCTCTAAGCTGAGCTCTCCCTTACCCCCAAGATGGCACCATCTCGCCGATCTCTTCCCAGAACACATTTTTTCTCACTTGTCACTTCCAGGTATCAGCTGAATGCACTGATTCTTCAGGTGCCTTCCTGATACACAGAACCAGTGTAGGTGCCCATCTGAGGGCTTTACAATGCTCTTCGACAGTTCTCCAGTTACTTAGTGGGAAGGTTGGTCTTTCCGGCGAGACTCTGAGCTCTGGAAGGTGACAATCTTCTTTTCTAGCTCACTACTGTGTTCCTGCTTCCTGCCACGGGACCTTGTTGTGCAAGCCCACAATTAGTATGAACTGAATGATGCATTGAATGAATAAATGAGGACATAACAGTTTGGCGTGTGACTAAAACTCTCAGCAAGCTTTAAGTGTTGAAAGGCTGCCGATAGGCTCAGAGGTTTGCATTTGAATTGATTGCCACTAGCCAAAACTGATGGTGCTTTTGATTGTTTTCATGAAATGCAGGTCCATAATTTTCCCTTTCTCCATCTTATTGTCTGCTTTTTACTGAAAATTAAAATGTGCTCCTGGTAAAAAATTAAAACATTTTCGATGAAAAGTTTTCCTTCCAACTCAGAACCATGTGCCCCACTGCCTTCCCTAGAAGCAACAATTATGAGCTAAGCAGACGAAAAGCTTGGCATACACAGTGTTCTGCAGTTTGCTTGGTTCACATAAAACACACCTTAGAATTCATTTCACACTGGTGCATGTAGAAACGCCTCATCTTTTTTTTATTGGCTGCAAGCTACGCTGTCACTTACATGCTCTATAGTTTATTTAACCAGTTCACTGATATTGGAGATTTACATGGTTTCCTGTCTTTTGCTATTGCAAACAGTATCCTTGTGAGATTACAAATTTAGGATAAGTTTCGAAAGGTGGCACTGCTGTGCCCTTTAAAACATTATCTGATCAGACTAGTTCAGCCACAAATGTATTAGGCCAGGTGACTGATAGCAAAAGGAGAATAACTCTGATAGAAAAACTTTAAAGGTACAAATAGTGAATGAAATGGCTACTTAGTAGATTACTATAAATTAATTTTTATTTTATTGTTATTATTGTTAGTCTTAGAGAAGCCTATGTATTTTTTTTCAACTTAGGTCAACCAAATTTGTGGAGAAAATGGTTCCTAGGCAAGAAAACGAATAACCCAATTAAAAAATGGGCAAAGGACCTAAATAGACATTTTCTAAAAGAAGACTTACAAATGGCCAATAGGCATATGAAAAAACGCTCAACTTCACTGATCATCAGGGAAATGCAAATTAAAACCACAGTGAGATTCACTTCTTGATAATAGAAGGGCTATTATTGAAAAAGGCAAAAGATAACAAGTGTTGGCAAAGAGGTGGAGAAAAGACAGTTATTGTACCCTGTCGGAGGGAATGTAGAATAGTACAATCACTACGGAAAAGAGTATTGAGACTCTTTAAAAAGCTAAAGATAGACCATGGAATACTATGCAGCCTTAAAGAAAGATGAAGACTTTACCTCTTTTGTGTTTACATGGATGGAGCTGGAACATATTCTTCTTAGCAAAGTATCTCAAGAATGGAAGAAAAAGTATCCAATGTACTGAAGCCCTAATATGAAGCTAAT
>CAUYON010202822.1:0-34368 GCA_963573935.1 Arctocebus calabarensis
CCATTTCTTGTGCTATTAACTGGGTTTTAGCCTTCATATGAAAGCTATAGATTACCTTCATAGTAGGGCTGAGTACATTGGATACTTTTTCTTCCATTCTTGAGATACTTTGCTAAGAAGAATGTGTTCCAGCTCCATCCAAATACTGCTTTTTTAAAAAAGTGAGACACTACATGAATTTTCTTACTGTATCATCTTCTTAGCACTCCTAAGTTTGAGCTCGAGCTTGACCTGCATCTTGAGATAAGAAATTGATAGTGAGCCAGTGAATTCCAGTTGTATCTTTTTAGGGATGATACAAACCTCCCTGTTGTCACAGCTTTGGGCTGAATTGAAAATACTCCTGCTCATCTGTAGGTAGTCGTCTTGCCCATACCACTCTAGTAAATCGGTCATTCATTTGACAAGTATTAAGTGCCCACTAGAGTATGTCTAAATAACTGGTTGCTATTGAGATCCTTTGGTTCAGTGGCAGTAATCTAGATCATTGTTTTTCAACCTTTATTTTAACCTCATGGCACACTCGAACCTATAGTTAAACTCCTGTGGCACACTTAAATTATGTTCACCAAAAATAAAGAGTAAAAAAAAGAATATACTTACTGTGCTTTAAACTTCTTTAAAAAATAATTAAATTAATGAGATCTTCTCATGGCACACTAGTGTGCTATGGCACATGGGTTGAAAATCACTGATTTAGATGTTTAGCAGGGTGCGGGCAAACATACAGGCACCATCTGTTACACAGGTAATTGCTTTGTGAATCAGGAAGCAATGGTATCTCTTTGGGACACAAAGATTCATTCTCATCTGTGTCCAGTATTTACCATTTACTATGCTCTTTACAGGGTTCATTCTGATCCCACAGGTTAGGAACTTCTTGCTCATCTTCTCACAGTCTTGTTATTTTCCTATTGATATTATCAGTGATTCTTGGAGATAATACTACAAGTATATGATTTTGCAAATAAACAGTTAAAGATTGATGTAGAAACATGACCATAGATACCCTGTTACATTTTTAAAAATTTCTTGTTAACTTTGAGCTGAAAATGTCATTGGTACATTTATGATTATATGTCAAAGCACTTTTCTAAGTGGTGGCATATTTTGTAAATATGAGAAAGCTGTTGTAGTGAAACATCAACATGATTTCACTGTGTCATTTTTAGGGAAAATTATGAAATATTTCAAGCATATTACAAACACCTGTGTGCCTACCACCCTGGATTATCAAATCCTCTTATTTTGTCATATTTACTTTATATATCTATTTTCCTTTTTTACCATTATCCGTAATGAAGTTGATTCATTTTGTGGTTAGATAGCATGGGTATTTTATTGTGGTAATCAGATATATATTTTTAAAGAAACAGAATCATAGCGATACAGCTGAAGCTACCCTTGTACTCTATTGCTTTTGGAATACTTCTGCATTTTTGTAAGTGTTCTGAGACAGACTAGCCTTTTGTGAAGAGAGCCAAATGCTGCGAAAGCACAGTCTCTGCACATAGGGAACACTCTCACGGGGCAGCTGCTCCTCAAACTTGCCTGTTGCATTGGGAGAGAGAGGAGATTTGCATGTGAGGGAGCAATGCACTATTTCTAGGATTTTTGTATCTATTCAAAACACTCTTGATCAGTAGATTTGGTATGAGGGTTTGTTTTTAGTGATTTCCTTTTATCTCCTGCCAGTGGTAATTTTGCAAAATGGTTTTCCATGAACTAGCGCAAGGGGCACAGCTGTGATCTCATGGCCACATCTGGTTCTAAAACAAGCCTTTCCTCCAGAAAGAAAGAGCAGGATTGAGGGGAGGCTGACGAATGATGTGTGTTTTTCCTTCCCTGCTTCTTCACACCCAGAGCCAAGGGGACCCTGCCCAGCCTCACTCAGCTCTTCCAAATCAAAGAAAGGGAGGGCTCAGGACCAGCATTGCCACTGGTCAGGGTGGTGCCGTGCTCCCCCTGGTGTTCTGTGGCACAACCTTCTCTATGTGTTTGTGTTATTGGTGGCAGGGAGAGAAGGCAATCTTCTAAGATCTAGGGGAAGGCAGCCAAGGTGGAGAGCAAGTATACTGTGGATGGAGCAGATTCATCTATTCAGCTGATTATGTAAATGAGATGAGACACCCCTTGGCTCACCCACCCAATAGGGTGCATCTGACATGTTCTGACTGTCCATCTCCTCAATGTTGATCCCAGAAAGCTTCCTACTACCTGAGATAAACTCAAGCACTAGCTTTTCCTGTTTTTGACCTCCTATCACAGTTCAATTTTAAAAGAGTATCTTCTGGTTTAAGCATGAATATTGTTCTTTTAAATTGAAATATGCATGCAGTAAAGGGCAAAGGCCTTATAAGTACAGTTTGGTGAATTTTTTTGTCTGTGTACACCTGTGTAACCATTACCCAAACCAAATTATAGAAAATTTTATTCTTTCAGGAAGGCTCCCTTTTACCCCTCCCCATCAGTACCTCCCAAAGGGTAACTGTCATTCTGAGATCTCTCAGCAATGATTAGTTTTTCCTGTTGTTGAACTTTACATAAATAGAATCATGCAGTGTGTAATCTTTTGTGTCTGGCTTTTTTCACCCAATATTATGACTATGAAGTTCATCTGTGTTATGTATAGTTCCTTTTTATATCATTTTCTATTTAATGACAGTAAATAATCAGTAAAATTGTATACTACTGTCCAATTCACTATTTGATCCTGCAGACACAACTATAATGTGCATTTAGCATTAGACTCCTTTCACAGATGATAAAAGGGCTACTTAGAATCTTTAAGTATTGCCCCCAAGGTCACATACCTAATAAATGATGATGCCAGAACTAGTTCTGGTTTTCTGGCTCACATCATTGTTCTCTCCATTCATCACAAAGCCTGTAGCTTAACCTGTGTTATGGTCAGTGGAAGACAGAAAGGATGAGAGGAGGGACAGGCCCCCCCAAACTGTACTTTTATTGGTGTTTTACTGTGTTTTATTTTGGTTAGACACTGGCCAATTAACTTAAATGGGTTGACATTCAGCCCAGTGACCCCCCCCCCCAGCACCTGAATTGGATATAATGTATGTGGAGGGAGGGGAGAAAAAAGGAAGTTAGCTTGGCTCAGCAGCCAGGTACATCCCGGTGTCTCAGCTTATCAGAAAGCAGACCATCCTGGTTTAGCTCTGAGTTGCACACAAATCGTATGTTTACCCAGTGAAGCTGTTGTTTGCAGGCCACTAAATATGTCATGGAGAATTTTTCTGGAGTGACATCAGTGAGGTTTTTGGCCTTTGAATCCAGGTGAGCTATCTTGGGCTCTGTTTGGCTTCTTTTAGGAAGCCAGAGTAGTGTGAGGAGTTCTCTTTTTTCTCTCAAGTGTCGTTAGCTTATTGATGGCCTTGGTTTTACTGTTCATGCTGGGTCTTTAATGTTAAGGCATCAGATTTGACATAATGAGATGTTGGGTTTCCTTTGCCTCCTAAAGGGGTTTGCTGATACCCTATCTATTCCGTATTGTCTTTAAGCAAGAGAAATCATTGCTGATTGATACATGTAGGGCATATGCAAAAGATGCCAAAACATCTATCCACATTTTAAGAAAGGAAAAAAACCTGTATTAAAATTGTAATACTCAAGTCACCTTTGACTTCTGTAATTGCAAGAGATACAAGATAAAATATACAGGATAACAAATGTTATTAGTATATATTGAGTATTACAATTTTTTTTTTTCAGACAGAGTCTCAAGCTGTCGCCCTGGGTAGACTGCTGTGGTGTTACAGCTCACAGCAACCTCAAACTCTTGGGCTTAAGCGATTCTCATGCCTCAGCCTCTCAAGTAGCTGGGATTATAGGCGCCTGCCACAATGCCTGCCTATTTTTTTTTCTGTTACAGTTGTCATTGTTGTTTAGCTGGAGGGCCGGATTTGAACCCACCAGCCTCAGTGTACGTGGCTAGCATCCTACCCACTGAGCTATGGGCACCGCCAGAGTATTGCAATTTTAATACAGGTTTTACCTTTCTTAAAATGTGTATATATTTTTTTACACCCTCTGTATATATGCATTTCCATAAGCCCCCGTGGCCCATAATTCTGGCCCAGTGTGTGGCCTCTGTAACTGCAATAGTAGGACCTAAGTTCTTAATGAATGGTCAAAAACATGAGCCTGCTGGTCAGAAAGGTAAGATTGAAGTTTAGGGGCCAGGAACCTCCTAATCCCAGGAATTCCAGATCCTAACACCTGGATCAGAACCTCGGAGAGCTCCAAGTACATGGCTGCTGGCAGCTATACACAGCCAGGAGTTGCCCTAGGGCCAAGTCCGCCTTCCTCTGTAGGAAGGAGCTCTTTTATGTGGATAATAAGGGACTTCAGGGACTTGGGCCTCAATAGTTTTGGGCTTATAGGTAAAGCAATACATTCTTTAAGTGTAGAGAGAAGATAAGGTTCCCACTGGAGCCACAGGTGGAGTGGTTTTGAGCCTCCCTCCTATAGTCATGATGCTGGTTCTTCTTGGGAGGTAAGATGTAGAGAGCTGTGCTTAGAAGGCTCCGTCTTTGGTCCTGTGGCCATCTCTACCCCTCACTGGCTTTGTGACCTTCGTCTGATCTTGTGTCTTCTCTGACGGGTCTCACTGTTTTTATGTGTAAAAATATGTCTGGCAAAGTCAAGTATTTTTTTCCTGACAAAGTTATTGTGAAAAGCAAGTGAAAAAGTATGTGCTAAAGCACTTTAATTTATATAAGCCTTTGCCAGTGTAAGGGTATATCATTGTTAGCATCATCTCCTATTTTTAGCCTATTGATAGCAGCCTAGGACATCAGAATTCTGTAAATGTAAGGTGTTGTCTAAGAAGTGCACCCTTTCCAACTTGTATATGCATGGTGATTGGTACCAGGGGATAAGTACGTATGTCAGTAGCAAGTACATAGGGACTTGTGACTTGCTGTACAATTTGAAAAGTTTTTGAATAAAAGAGTTTATGCTATGATCTTTCAGAAGCAACTGAAGATCTCAGCAGACATTTGTTTTAGGAGTGTCACTTGTAGCAATGTGGAGGCTGAACTGGGGTGGGGGAGAGACTAGAGACAGACAGATATGACTATGATGCAGGTAGGATTCAGGGGAAGAGTGGTTAAGAGACAAGCTCTGAAGCTGGGCGGGTTTGGTTCTGATTTTGGATTCTACTTGTTTGACCTTGAGCAATTTCCCTTAACTCTCTGTGTCTTGGTGTATCTGTGACACACCAGATTCACATATTGTGAATATGATGGTTATGCAGATTAAAAGTTGCAACCAGCTGAAGCTTTTAGAGAATGGATGGGCACATGGGAAGCCCTCAAATATTAATTGCTATTCGTGTGAGATTTTTCTTTTTCTTTCTTTTTTTTTTTTTTGTGGTTTTTGGCTGGGGCTGGGTTTGACTCCACCACCTCTGGCATATGGGGCCGGTGCCCTACTCCTTTGAGCCACAGGAGCCACCCAATAATTAGTATTCTTCATTTCTTTCTTTCTTTTTTTTGCAGTTTTTGGCCAGGGCTGGGTTTGAACCCACCACCGCCAGTATATGAGGCTGGCGCCCTACTCCTTGAGCCACAGGTGTCGCCCAATTTTTCTCATTTTTATTGTGGTAATGTATATAGAGAGTATAAAATTTGCCATTTTAACTAATTTAAGTGCATAATCAGTGGCATGGATTATTATTTCCACAATGTTATGCAACCATCACCACTATCTATCTCCAAAACTTTTGCATGACCATAAACAGAAGCCCTATAACCATTACATAATAACTCCCATTCTCCTTCCCCAACCCCAGGTAACCTCTAATTTACTTTCTGTCTTTATGAATTTATCTAGTCTAGATATTTCATATAAGTGGAATTGAATGCTATTTGTCCTTTTGTGTCTGGCTTGTTTCATTTAGCATGATGTTTTCTAGGTTCATACATGTCATTGTATATATCAGAACTTTATTACTTTTTGAGGCTGAATAATATTTTATTGTATGGATATACTACATCTTATTCATCCGTTGATAGGCTGTGGATTATTTCTATTTTTTGGCTATTAGGTATAATGCTGCAATAAATATTGGCCTAGAAGTTTGCCTTTGCAACAAAACTTTCCACTCTATTTGGGTCCCTGCTTTCAATTCTTTTGAGTAAATACCTAGAAGTGGAATTGATGGGTCATGTGATAATTCTGCCTGTAACCTTTTGAAAATTGCCAGAAACTGCTTTCTCAAGCAACTGTGCCATTTTACATTCCTGCCA
The DNA here is from genome assembly GCA_963573935.1 of Arctocebus calabarensis. Taxonomy (NCBI): domain Eukaryota; kingdom Metazoa; phylum Chordata; class Mammalia; order Primates; family Lorisidae; genus Arctocebus; species Arctocebus calabarensis. The sequence goes on from CAUYON010202822.1 coordinate 6,270, forward strand.
GAAGTGTGTGAGGGTTCCTGTTTCTCCACATCCTCACCAAAACTTGTTATTATCTATTTGACGATAGCCTTCCTACTGGGTGGGATGGCATTTCACTGAGGTTTTGATGTGCAGTTCCCTAAGGATTAATGACAGGCATATTGACATATGCTTATTGGCAACGTGTGTATTTTCTTTAGGGAAATGTCTGTTTGAGTCTTTTGCTTAATATTTGTTTCTCTTCTTTCTTTATGTTTTTAAAAGTAATGCAGGAGGAATGGAAAGAAACAGAGAGATTGAGGAAGTAGATATAGCCAGACTGGGTGACAGATTAGATAGGGGGATTAATGCTGAGTTTCTCAGCCTGGGTAAGTGGGTGGATAAGGGGGTGTCAAACAAGACAGACCCATCTCCCCTGGGATAAAGGGCAAGTTGGAAGGAAAGTGTTGCCTTTGGGTGGGGCTACACTGAGCCTGGGTGTTGTCCAGATGGTGAGCTTGCCAAATTCACTGCCGTGTCCCTGTGTCTGATTTGTTTCTCTTAAAAAAAAAAAAAAAAAAAGGACAGATTTTAAGTTTTGTCTTCTCCCTGTTTCTACCTAAGAAACAACTTACAAAAGTTGCTCTTCATTTGTATTCTTTATCTGGCAAATTGGGGGAACGTGGGCCAGCCTCTCTCCTGTGCTGACTTCTCAGCCTTGAATACCTGCTCTTGATCAGACCAGTCCTTTCCAACCAGCCTGCCATGGTGTGCTGCTCTGAAGCATTGGGAGCAAGGATCATTCTTGAGGAATCATGACTTCAGAGCCAAGAATGGGGAACCTGTGGCCTTGGGGCCCCATGTGGCTTTTCTGGATCCATGAGTGTGACCTGTTGACTGAATCCAAATTTTAGAGAACAGATCTTTTTAATAAATGGATTTGTTTTATGACGTTTGGGGTTGGTCAAGGGGCCATACTTTGGAATCTTGAGGGTCACATGTGGCCTTGAAACCACAGGTTGTAAGCACCCCAGCCTCAAGATGTTTGCTCCACTTCCTTCACTCTTCCCCAGCTTTGTGCCATCAGCAACTAGTGCTGAGCAAATGCTTGCCATGTTGCCCTCAACCCACCGACTTGCTCTAAATTACTCCTTGGCAAAGTTGGCTGTTGTGCTGCTGCATTGCACTGTGTCTAGGTTGGGAGTTTGTGAGTATGCAGTCGTGTGCAAGCTGTGATGGAAAGTGAGATTTGAACAGCTGTTCTTTTCCCAAAGAAATAACCAGTGGGGAAATGAACCTATTTGGTGGCTTGTCTTTACTTCTAAAGCTGTAGAAGGCTGGCAGCCATCACCAAGAAAGCATCCCATCATGTGGCTCAGGTGGGCAATGTTTGCAGATTGTCCCCTGATGCCATCTGCCTGTGAGGCTATGGGGCCTCCAGTGACTACTGTTCTAGCAGGTGCTGGAGCTGCTGAGGTGGGTGTTCGTGTATACACACACGCATGCACAGCTTTGTGTGGCGGGCAGAGGTATTGGTGTTGGCCCAGGGCTGAGCTTTGCCTAGTTAGTTCTCTGGGCTGTCGGCTGAAATTCTCAAGCCAACAAAGCATTAGCCCCTGTTGCTGGGTTTCCGGTGGGGCCCTGGTGAGGGAGGAAGAGAGGGTGAGGCTGCTGTGAACAGAGCCAGCAATTGGGGAATTGGATATGGTAACACATATGCAGCTGTGCAGGAAGCTGCGGGGAAGTAGCAATATTTTGACATGCTTTTTTGTTTTCTTTCTACCTTTGCCCCCTCCTTGGGCCTGATTGTAGTCCCCTATCAAATTTAGCATCCTCATGCTCATTCCATAGAGGAAACCCCTCCTCCTTTCTCACCCATGCTACTTCTCAAGAACACATCCCTCGTCCTTCAATCCTTCTCACTATTCAGCCTTGCTTTGGGTGAGCCCCTGAGCTTTCATTGTTTCCTAAGTACAATAAACATGGATTCAGACAACCCTGGAAACCCCTCGCTCCTTTGGGAAGAATTCCTGTGCACAGACCTGCACTTCACATGCCATCAGTTTGGACTCTTAATGCTTTTGAAAAGAATTGTATAAACTAGTAAAGTAATTTGAAATAATCATATCAGCCATCAGGTTTTAAAAATCCAGATCTTAACAGAGCTTTGGTAAGAGTCTACCTAGAGCAGGGGTAAGTGAACTTTTTCTGTCAAGGGTGAGATATTTAGGCTTTGATGTCTGTTGTAGCTACTCATCTGTGCTGTTGTGGCATCAAAGCAGCTCTATAAACTAGTTAAACGCATGAAGGTGGTTGTGTTCTATTGAAACTAAATGTCCAAAACTGGGTGGTGGCCTATAGTTTATTGACCCCTCATCTAGATTGATAGTCCTTGTTTTAGTCTGTTATCCTTTTTTGGGGGGGAGGTTGAGAGTTGAAAAACTAGAACCTGACTGTAAATGAATTTAAATGGTCTTCTTTTGGGTTTAATATAATGTGAACACAATGGTGATTTGGGAATATACTTCTCTAAATTGCTGTTGAGAGGAATAGAAATCAGAAGGCTTTTAAAGGGGTGAGACTGCTTGGCCAAAGCTTGTCATTGTTCAAAAAGGAGAACAGGCTGTCACTTAGAGCTGCAAGGTGGCTTTTATTCATTCTCTTTATGGTCACATGGAATGGCCATAATCTCATAAGGTCACCTGACCATGCTGGACCTTATTTCTTTTTGTAGGACCAGGTGCTTCTGTGATAAATATACAAAAATATAGGAAATGATGTTTGTAAAACATCACATTATGCTCAGTTGACATCACTATAGTTCATTTGCAGAAAGATGAACCTTGAGATAGTCAAAGAGCCATTCTAAATTTCAAACTATAATCTTTTTTTTCCTTTTATCTGTCCTTGTAGGAAATAAAGAAAGAGATGAAGAAAGATCCTCTCTCCAGCAAAGCTCCAGAAAAGCCCATGCATGAAGTGCCCAGTGGAAACTCTTTGCTGTCTTCTGAAACGATTTTAAGAGCCAATAAGAGAGGTATGGAAAGGGAGAGGGTCCCCCTCCCTGCATGCAAATAAAAACTGGAAACTTCTAGGTAAACTGTGTCACATTTTACATTGCTAAAAAATTGAATGGAGTTTGCTCTTTCAGGCATAAATTTAGGATGTGCACCCACACGTGCACAGAGCAAGTAACTATATGATAACTATAATAAAGGGAATTAATGAAACATTTTTTTGACAATGAGAAAGTGGACTAAATTTGTAAATGATTTTTCTTGAGCTTTAGCTTCCATTTTCATATTTGTTTTTATGGATGAAAGGTGAATTTAGCAAATGCTATGGTGCATGTCTCAGCTGCGTGTGTCCGACCACATTCTGCTTTTAATTTAAGGCAAACTTTAGCAGAGTCGTCTTTCTGTAACTGATAGGCTCCTTAACACAGAGCCTGCCTCTCTGGGTTTATGAGGCAGAATGTGTGAAGATACAGCCAATGCATCTCTAATCAGGAGACCTTTAACAATTCGGTTTTCCCTCTTTTGAGACCTTAAGGCAGATTTTCAGATATCTCCTGAATCTCCCACTTATTTATAGTAATATTTATTATGTAGGGGAGGCTATAAGACTGGAGAGACGACCCTACTCAGTTTTATACTGTGAGAAGTACTAGGTTCTCTCAGTATTCCCTGACCTCAAGCCAGGGCACACACTGAGTGTACTCATAGGTCAGCAGTCAGCTGCTGGCTTGTTTTGTGGACTTATTACTTCCTCAAAAAGCATTAGAGAGGTGTTCCAAAGCAGGAGCAAGAAGTGTATTAGCAATGGGTTCCATTAATAAGAAAAAAGAAGGCAAGTTTATGTAAGCATGGGAAAGAAGAACAGCTAATCTTTCATAAAATTTAGACAGCATAAGAATTTGTCCACTAAACTGCCCATTGATCATAGCGCCCAAACCATTAGCTTTGTGTCTCTCTTCTTTCCTGCCTCTTCCTCTGCTGCCTCCAGCTGCCCTGGGTTACATTTCCTTTTTTTAATGATTCAGATGAAATATTGGCTGGAGGCCTATGTTCGTTAACAGCTATAGGATTTTCTTTCTTGTCATATATGTTTTAAATCCCATTGCACCAAAGCAGGGGATTTCCCATTTTAAGAATTGAGCATATTTTGCTATAAAACCGTCATCTTCTCCTCAAATGCCTCCTGCGTCCTTGAAAGTAAGCTTCCAAACTCCTGTGACCTGCACTCACTGGATTGTGAAAGCTGGAGTTCAGCACATCTTTCTGCATTTCCAAACCTCCCTGGCTGGCCCGAGCCCTCCCTGTTTCTCCAGCAGCTTCTTGGGTCACTGAACCCAGCAGTTGCATCAGCATTGACTGGCTATGAGGCATCTCTGGCCAGCCCTGTTTTTTGTAAAGTCAAGAAGACATGTAAGGTAATTAATGAATAAGAGAAGGAATTAATTAAGGGAAGGAATTAAGGTAATTATCTGGATGAGTTCAGTAAAATTACCTGAGAACTTTAAATCAACAAAGGAATAGAACTTTTCAGATAATTGTCTCTTTATAACTGCAAATTTGGCCTTTGAGTTCCCCCATGGAATTTTTCTTTTTCTTTCTTTCTTTCTTTTTTTTTTTTTTAGAGACAGAGTCTCATTTTGTCACCCTCAGTAGAGTGCTGTGACATCACAGCTCATAGCAACCTCCAGCTCTTGGGCTTAGGCAATTCTCTTGCCTCAGCCTCCCAAGTAGCTAGAACTACAGGTGCCTGCCACAGTGCCGAGCTATTTTTTTGTTGCAGTTTGGCCAGGGCTGGGTTCGAACCGGCCACCCTTGGTATATGGGGCCGGGGCTGGTGCCCTACTCACTGAGCCACAGGCACCTCTCTTACCCCCCTGTCCCCCGTAGAATTTTTCATTAACCAAAAAATGAAATGAGAAGGTGGTGGCTAACTGACTTACATTCCTTTTTTAAGCCTTCTACCTTAGTCCTGCAGCCTGGTTATGACCAACCTTTTACTCTTAGGCATTTCATATACTGGATCAGCCAGTGGATGTGAAAGCTGAGTACATGGAGGCATTCTGTAAATACGAAGCACGTACCAAACCATCTTCATTCCATCCCAGGCTTCACCCTGACCTCCTGGGTCACCTGGGCCTAACATAAATTTCCAGTTGAAGGGAAACATTGTGTACCAGGACCAATGCTGTCTTTGGCCCTCCCCCACCCATCAAGACTAACAGTATTCTACTACTCCTTATAATAAACAGCGGGGGTAGATTGATTGGCCTTGTCAAGCCAGATAAATAGTTCATTGTACTGAGCTCAAAAGCTACATTTTTCCCACCCAAAATCAATGAAAAAACACTTTTTCCCCTTAAAACAAGGATCATAGCCTAAATCTGTGGGATGATTCTAGCTACTTGTAAACACTTCCATCCAACTAATTTTTAAAGTTTTATGAGATATCCTAAATGAAGTCTTCCCCTTTGTTTCTATCAAGCTGTCCCTAGCAACCTTTCAGATGTTTTGGTCTATTACTGTTGCTATTGCTGTGAGGGAGGAAAGTTGCTTTCAGGGCTTATTAACAGCTTGCTTTGAATTGCCAACATGGGAGCCATCTCAGAGTATATGAGTCTACCTTGTGATTCAGCCTTGGACCCTATGAGAATTTGCTAGAATTAGCGCAAGTTCTTTCCCTTCAACTTTATCAAAGATGAGGTGACTGTTATCTTCACGTGGGCCTTATCTCTTGATATGTGCTGGGAATTGGTTTACTAAAGAAGGTTTGAAGTCTATTTCTATTAATGGGTCTGAAACTGAACCACTTCATTGGGTCCTAAACTTGAGTTAGGCTTAACTGAATAAGTTTGCCCAATTATGTGGCAGCTGTTTTTGCACCGTGTGACATGCCTGCCTTTGCAGTGTTGTAAACAGGTTGCAGTACCTCACAATTGTGGATGAGCTTGCCCTCCCTAGGTACTTGTCTAAGGTCAGAAGTTACCTTGGGTTTGAAGGAAGCTATTCATAGCCTTGAGAAAAGGCCAGAACTGTGGAAACTTGAGTTTGGGGGACTGATTAGTTTCAGTTTGCAGCTTTAACCTTTGTAAATTTCTACAGAGTTGATTTAGGGAGGTACTGGAATGACTCCTTGGGCCTTTCATTTGAGAAGACAATGTGACCGAAACTGAGAGAGAAAGTAGAGCCTTCCTGCTGGCTTGGCAGCCCTTTGCTGGCTATACATCCTGGACATTGGACTCTTAGGGGCAGTTGTACCTTTTCTCACCACTGGCCATTCTCTGGTCTTTACCTAAGTCATAGTGAAAAGGTTTCTTGTTTGAAACAAGACTTTCCTGAGGAATAAGAAGTCATTTTTCATTTTTTTTTTTTTTTTGTAGAGACAGAGTCTCACTTTCTCGCCCTCAGTAGAGGGCCGTGGCGTCACACAGCTCACAGCAACCGCCAACTCCTGGGCTTAGGCAATTCTCTTTCCTCAGCCTCCCGAGTAGCTGGGACTACAGGCACCCGCCACAACGCCCGGCTATTTTTCTGTTTTGCAGTTCGGCCGAGGCCGGGTTTGAACCCACCACCTTCAGTATATGGGGCCGGCACCCTCCTCGCTGAGCCACAGGCGCCGCCCAAGAAGTCATTTTTCATTTAAACTAGCAGTATAAATGTATATGCTCAAGTTATCACAGACTCTAGTACTTTGATGAATTGCAGCCAGATAATGTGAAAATGTTCCTTGGAGCCAATTGTCATTCTTATGAATGAGGCAGAAAAGAGTTATCTGTTTTCTTCTGAGACTGATTTATTCTTTTGTTTCTTCTATCACTAAATCCATATGAGAGAATGATGGGCCCTCCTAAACTGGAGCATTGCTATGTAAAAAAATGTTTTAGAAAAGCATTCAAATGTCAAATTTAGAAGTAAAATTGAATAAAATGTTACTTTTAAGTTAATAGCAAATATTCCAAATATGTCCTTGAAAATAAACCAGTGGACTTTGTCCATCTGAATATAGACTTTTTCTACTTGAATTAAAAATGAATTTAAAAATTATTTGATTTTGTCCTTAGTGGGATTTCTGGACTAACTTTATCCATGTGATCAGTTATGTATCCAGGCTATAATCAAGACCTGCTGTTCTGTGTGAGGACTAGGTTCTAATTCAGGGCTCTAGTTTGCATAGTTAGCAGACCATGTGGGGAAGATTCGTCTCTGCCCCTCTCAGAACTCCTGCTACTGCCTGTACTTTGGGGCATTGTTCCTTCCTCACCTTTTGGTGAACACCAATGAGCATTCAGTAGCAGATGATTACTGAATATCTGCTATGCACCTGGCCCTGTGCTTGACAGATATAAAGACTAAAAAATCACCGGCCAGTTCTACATGCAAGCAGCTTCAGGCTGTTGTGTCCCTTGGGAAATGTTGAGCATGTGCTACATGTTTTTTATATCTTTTTGATGGCAAGGTTGGGGGTATGTCTCTTATTTACTTCTGTCATTCTGAATGTGAAGCCACTCCATGGGTTTCTGGTTGGCTTTATATGTCCTTGTTTCTATTTCCAGTTTATCATGAATTCAGTGTTTGGTAAGTCTCTATTGTATTTTGCACACTTATTATTCTTTGCTGTTATTGTTATTGTTATGCTCTCCTGATATAAAATGTATTTTATAATCATCTTTTTAAGTCGCTCTGCTACTTTGACATCTGCCTTCCCAAAGATAAACTGCTTTTACCATCTTTATTTAAGGTTTGTTATTTATTTGCATTTTACTGCCCCTTCCAGAGTTTAATGCAGAAAGATCTGACAGTTTAAAAGATGTTATTTGTAACAGGTCTAGCTCTGATGCTATGAGGAGGTCGTCCGTCTCACACGAGATTTAAGTTATGATGGGGGAGGGTTGCTGTCTGAATTGGTACGTGGGTATGACTTTGTAGAACGTTGCTCTGTGGGCTCATTTCTGATATGTTTAACCCTTTAGACAGGTTTGATTTCAGAAGTTTTCCTTAACAGAAGGACCAACAGCTGCTTTGCCTCTGGTGACACACTGTTGCTTTAAAAGTTAGTGCAGAAGTTCTTTAGAACTTGTTTCATGTGTGGATGGGTGCTGTCTACATGCCTTTCCACCTTAACATGGGCCTTCCGTTTGCCATGTGGACAGGCTCTCCATTTCGTTCTGCTGCCTGTAGCTGTTGGAAGAATTTTACCTAATGTCTATCTTTCTTCCCTTCATAGTGTCGACCCCCCAAGTCAATCAGATCTCACCTTCCTCCCTTGTCCTCTTCCCTTGAAGGGAATATGTTCTTTTTTTGGGGGGGTGGCTTTTGTTTCTTTAGCATTTACTGGGCTGCTCAGAATAATATTCCCGAGTTATCGGTTAGACTGAGAAAGTGTGTGAGGGCGTGAGTATGTGCAAACACATGTGTGCTGCCAGGGAATGCTTGTCATGGCTCTAAGGCAGTGTCATTAGATCTTGATCAGCTATGGACTCTGTTGGAAACAAAACTCTAAGCAAAGGATGGAAAAAAGTATGTCTTGAATTAAAAAAAATGTCAATTGCTTTGGTTTTCCAGTGGTTTCTGGATTGAGGTCATTGGGAGATCTATTTGCACAGACGAAACTTTTTTCTTTCAAATTTCCTATTGGAGAAACAAATGGGAATTCTCCCAGGTGAAAGGAGTTTGAAAAAGTAGTATTTTGAAGTCAAGCTTTTCTTCTAGTTTCCAAATCATCCATTGATTTAACCTAAGACTCGTATGGACTGATAGAAGAGTAAGAGTTAACAGAAGAAGGCATCTATGTTGTGTGGAAGCTCTTTGCCATCTCCTGAGCTGGTGTTTCCCAAGGGAAATGAAAATAAAGCTGGCCACCTGGCAGTGAATGGGGATGGATATGATAGTCACTCAGTAATATATATGTCTGTGTGAGTGTATCTGTATATGCATTTATAGTCTCATTTTCCATTGGGCTTTCATTTTTAAAAGCTTGAGAGTAAAGAGCTCTTAAAGAGGTCTTTTAAACTAACTGATCCCTGGCTGCATTTCTGACAAATTTTATTGGGAGCCCGTGTTAGCACCAGTGATTGATGTTAAAGTGTTGCCCTTGTTCATGTCTTATCTGAGTAGTACTGCCTGTAGAGCCCAGGGGTGGGGGTGATGAAATGGATAGAAAGAAGCTACGTGGAGGGGTGTCACAATTGTACTTTCTCTATGCTTTTTTATGTGTGAGTAATTAACAAAACTGGTTTATAGAAGTTTTCTTCTATTATATTTCTCTCCTTTCTATCTCTGTGTCTTGGTTTCAAGGCATTAACACTAAATAAGGAGCGTTCCATGGGATAGTGGTAAATTTAGATTCTACCACATTCCTGCTGGGTTTTCACCCATGCCCATCCGTACCCAGATGATCTATGAACTGGGTTTATGGTGGTGGCTCCCCCTGGTGGCTCTCATAGGAAGCACTTCCTCCTGCTCACCTTTTCTTTTAGATTTAATTTTAATTTCAAAATATGAAGGAGGTACAATTATTTCAGTTACGTAGGTAGATTTCATAATGCTTAAGTCAGGGCTATTAGTGTGCCCACCCCATGAATAGTGTTCATTGTATCTGTTAGGTAGGTTTTTACTTCTCTCCTCCTGTCCTCCCCCTCTCTTCTTGGTATGTGTGTATACACACACACATATCATGGAGTACTACTCAAGCATAAAAAGAAATTAATTAATGACTTTTGCGGTAGTTTGGATAGAACAAAGTGGCGTATCCTAAGTGATGTATCTCAAGAATGGGAAAATAATAACTGCCTTCTTTTGTTTCTCCTTGGGAGAACTTCATGAAGGATGCCTTTGGCTCCTCCAATTCAGTGTTCACAATTGATGCAACTCTATCTGAGACCTGTAGTTCCTCACATTACACACAGATTCTATTTAGTCCCTTTCCTTTCTAGTCTATGATTTGGTCATTGAATTCATAGAACCTGTTTCCTAATCCTTGTTCTGTCTATGATACCTCCACTAACCAGGATTATTGTTTATGAGCATTAGCAAAATAAAAGGACTCCTGTAGGGATGACTCTACATACAGATATTAATTTGGACATGATAAAGAATCACACTAAAATCCCTAGGGATAAGCTAGAGTCTTTTCTTTAATAGTTCTAAGTACCCTTAACTACTTCTTCACTTCTTATTGAACCTATTTTTTCTCCAAAGGAGCAATATCTTATTACAGATGTTATTTATTTATTTATTTTTGAGACAGAGTCTCACTATGTCACCCTCGGTACAGTCCTGTTGTGTCATAGCACACAGCATCCTCAAATTCTTGAGCTTAAGTGATTCTCTTGCTTCAGCCTCCCAAGTAGCTGGGACTATAGGCGCCCGGCTATTTTTTTGTTGTAGTTGTCATTGTCGTTTTAGGTGGTCCAGGCTGGGTTCGAATCTGCCAGCCTCAGTGTATGTGACTGGCTCTGTAACCACTTATGGGTGCCAAGCCAACAGATGTTATTTCTAATTGTCAGCAGGTGGTTAAAGTAGAAAGCCCACTGGCTTTTTTGACTTTATTGTTTGTAAATTCTCTACATGCAGCCCCTGCTTGCCTGGGTGTGGACTGCCCCACTTGGTATGCCACTGAGCATAAGTATTTTTTGATAAATAAAAATGTCTTTTCTGTAATCTCCTTTTTCAGTTTTTATTAGTTGACAACATTACAGATGTGCCTTATTTTAGCTATACTGTGGGTTTGTCTGGGAATTTAATCACCATTTATAACTTTGCTTCTGAAGGGAAATGTATTCAGAGTTCCCAATGCATAACGCATGTGCAAGTCTGACTTCTTTATTTTTTATATTGCTGGCGTGAATTCTTAATTACCTTTTAAAAGTCAGAGAGTCTACATAATTGGGGATGACTGAAGTTTGCTTATGTTGTAGAGGAGTTTATAATTACCACAGTAGAGAATGCTGGAACTGTATAAGCTTCATATTGTGTACCAAGCTCTGAGGATAGCCCTGGATTCGATCATATTCCACCATTGTATCCAGTGCTTATTTTCCAGGGGCCCGAGTTCAATCTTAGTGTGCCCAAGTTTGTCTATATGAGGCACATTGTCAAAAGAGGTATTATTGCATGTTTCCATCTACTAGAGAGGAGACAGTGCAACAAGCACGACATGTTCAGATAGAAACCAGGCCACTATTTCCCAATGTGTGTTGTATAGAATTTTAGCCCTGCAAAATGTTCTACAAAAGAGGGATGGGGAGAGAGAGACACACACAAAGACGAAGAGAAAATTGCCTCTCTGGTCAAATTTCAGCTACAGCTGCAGCACTAACACACTTTCAGAGATTGACAAGCACATTAGCATGTTGTGGGCTCTCAGGTGACCTAAGGTTAGGGGACTTGCTTATCTTTGATCAGGAAAACACATTTTACTGAATACTAGTTAGGACTCCACATGGGGTTGTGTTGGGCTCTAAGACGCAGATCCAGACTAGGAGTTCTCTAAGCATCTTTATGATAATCTGCAGATTCTACTTTGCATAGGGAATGAAGGCTTTGACAGAAATGATTGATGAAGCTTCTTAAGCCTGTGTCCGTGAAAACATGAGTTAGATGATGTTAGGAGAACATTCCCCGAATCTGACACTTGTTAGCCAGTCCTTTTGGTAGTTTGTAAAGTGACAAGGCAAAAGAGAAATTTCCCTCTGATCATTTTTTGGGTCCTTGTGTCTAAGAGTATCTCCCTGGGGCCAGCTTTGTCATGAAAAGTGGACTGAGGGGGCCCAACCCAGTGACCAGTGAGACCAGGTTGTTCAGTTCTACCTAGAACTTGGATCAGGATTGAGCCTGCAATTCCGGGGGGTGGTTTTTATAATGATGACAGGCCCCACACAGTCAAAATAGTCCCTTTACTTTCCCTACCTATTTTGATTAAAATACAAGAAATCTTAGCTTTTCTCAATATCATTAAAACCCTGAATCTATATATAAAGAAGAGCTTTGTTCGTTGTCTTTCCCTACTAGTGATGGAGGCTGCCATTTGAGTTCAGGTAATAAATCTACACATGAGGCCATGAGGAAAAACCACATAGGCTTCCTTTTTAGAGTTCTGGAATCACATAATTACTGAAGTGGCTGAGGGTCCCTGGTGGAAGAAACCACGTACTGACATGCCAGGCAAGAAAACATAGACCCTCTGCCTAGGGCACCTGAAAGGACAGTCCTTGGCTCTGGAGGACTGATCTTAGCTAAACCCCACATGGGAGTCACCTTACAAAGAATTTTCTGGGTAGTGAGATGGTAGATTAATGAAAGGTAATTACTTAGGTGTAGATAATGTTTAAGTGCTGGTTGCATTTGTGGCATTGCATGGAGATGGCAGCTGTACTCACTTGCAGTAAGCTCTGGAAAAGGAGCTCTTCCATCTAATTGTATCTATTGATCTGTCATCACAGCCCAGTCTCCTTGATGCCAAGTACAGCCTCAGTTGAGTCTTTGGTCTCATGGCTTTTTGTGCTTATGAAGCCTTGAGACTGTTGTGCCCAAATAATGAAGCCATTTCATGGCCCACCTTTCTCACCAATGATCAGGTTGACAGTGGGCCCAGCTGCAATGCTAGTGGGCTGTCCTCATTGTTCCACCAGGAAGGGAAAGAGAAAATAGCCAGAAACTTCCCTGCATGTGCCTGCATGAGAAAGAGCATTTGAGGAGGACTAGACTACTCATTCCATTTGTGTTTCTCTGGAGACCTGAATAGGCTCAGGGGTAGCAGGCCTTGGTGCAGGGACAGTGTCTGTTGGGAGGCTCCAGATCCACTCCTGCCCCTCCACTGTTTCTGTGGCATTTTAGGCAAGTTGCACTCACTCTGTGTTTTCAAGCTTCCTATCTGTAAAATAAAGAGACTACTCTGTTAATTCCCTTGGGGCAATTGTGAGGGCAAAATGACTAAAGAGGGCAAAAATGACTGTAGCCCAGTGGGTAGGGTGCCGGACACAAACACCCAGGCTGGCGAGTTCGAACCTAGCCTGGGCTAGCTAAACAATGACAACTGCAATTAAAAAATAGCCAGGTGTTGGGTGGCACCTGTGGCTCAAGGAGTAGGGCACTGGCCCCACCTACAGAGGGTGCTGTGTTCAAGCCTGGCCCCAGCCAAAACTGCAAAAAAGAGAAAACAAATAGCCAGGCGTTATGGCCGGCACCTGTAATCCCAGCTACTTGGGAGGCTGAGGCAAGAGAATTGCTTAAGCCCAAGAGTTGGAGGTTGCTGTGAGCTGTGATGCCACAATACTCTATCGAGGGCAACACAGTGAGATTCTGTTGCAAATAAAAAAAAAAATGACTAAAGAGATAGGGAGGCAATAGAATGAAGGAGGGTGGGGAGTCACTCAGTGAATACAGTAGTAGTTATTAAAAGTGCTAAGCTGCGAGTGAGACCCTAGAGTGTTGGGAAGAAATTAGAGATTTGTAGAAAATAATAAATTATTGTTTTCAGGAAGCAACCAGTGATCAGATGCATAGGGAATACTGTCTAGGCTGGACCATATGCTAGGCCACAGAAGAAGTCTCAGTAGATCTGAAGGGTTACTATCATAAGAAGTATGTTTTCCAGCCACAATGGAATTAAATTAGAAATTGACAAGAGAAGGAAGTTGGAGAAATTTACAAATATGTAGAAATTCAACAACATACTTCTAAGTAACCAATGGGTTAAAGTATCATTCACAAGGGAAGTTATAAAATAGTTTGAAATGAATGAAAATGAAAACATGGCATACAAAAATATACTGCAAGTAGCTAAAGCAGGGCTTTGAGTGAAATTCACAGCTGCAAATGCCTATATTAAAAAAAAGATCTAGGGCGGTGCCTGTGGCTCATCGAGTAGGGCGCCGGTCCCATATACCGAAGGTGGCGGGTTCAAACCCAGCCTTGGGCGAACTGCAAAACAGAAAAATAGCCGGGCATTGTGGTGGGTGCCTGTAGTCCCAGCTTCTCGGGAGGCTGAGGCAAGAGAATCACCTAAAGCCCAGGAGTTGGAGGTTGCTGTGAGCTGTGTGATGCCACGGCACTCTACCAAGGGTGATAAAGTGAGACTCTGTCTCTACCAAAAAAAAAAAATCTCAAATTAATAACCTAACTATCTTAAGAAACTAGGAAAGAAGAACAAACTAAACATAAAGCAGGCAGGAAAAATGGAAATAATAAAGAGATCACAATGGAAATAAGTGAAATAGAGAATATAAAAACAATATAGAAAATCAATGCAGCCAAAAGTTTTTGAAAGAGTCAACAAAATTGATAAACTTTAGCTACACTAATCAAGAGAAAAGGAGAGAAGATTTAAATTACTATAAGAAGAATTAAAGAGTGACCATCACTACCAATCTTAAGAGAAATTAAAAGGATTATAAAGGTATATGATGAATAATTCATACACTGCTGGTGGGAATGGAAAAATGGTACAACTATTTTGGAAAAGTCTGGCAGTTCCTCAAACTGTTACATACAGAGTTACCATGTGACTTAGCTCACACCCAAGAAAAATGCAAACATATATATCTCTATACATCAATTGAGTACCAGTATTCATAGTAGCATTATTCATAATAGCCAAAAAGTAGACATAACCCAAATGTCTATCATTTGATGAATGGCTGGACAAAATGTGGTATATCCACACAATGGAATATTACTGGCCCATAAAAAGGAGTGAAGGACAGACACACACTACAACATGGATGTGCCTTGAAAATATTATTCCAAGTGAGAGCACCCAGACACAAAAGACCACATATTGTATGATCTCATTTATATGAGTGTCAGAATCAACAAATCCCTGGAGGTAGAGAATAGATTTATGTTTGCCCAAAGCTGGGGGTAGGAATGGATAGTAACTGCTAAAGGGCATTTCTTTTGGGAAGTGGTCGAAAATGTTCTGAAATTAGACTGCTGCGATGGTTGTACAATTCTGTAGATACATAAAACCCTTTAATTAATGGATGAAATTCATGGTATGTAAATTATCTCAATAAAGCTGCTTAAAAACACCACACAAATTGGCATTCAAATGCTGTGATTGTCTGTCTGCTCTTTCTCTTTAATGTCCCTACAGACACCCTCCTCCCACACCAGTTGAGGGACAAGATGTGTCATTCCATTTATTCAAGTCTTAAAAATTATATATTTCTCCGTGAAGCTTTATATTTTTCCTTATTCAATCAGTTGCCTAGGAGATAGCAAGTCTGAGAGATCAAAATGACACTTTTGCTAGGGGTGACCTAAATATTAGATAATCAATTTGAAAAGGATAGAGAAGTGACTGTAGCATCCCATTGTTCATTTCTTGAGGAAAAACAGATTCCTTGTAAATCAAAAGCCAAACCTCTTATATTCTAAATTCTGCCCCTCATAGAGAAAGCCTCTGCTGGAAAGGAAAGAATGCATTTATGTTTCCAATTTTTCTTGCCATTGTGAGTAACTCTGCATTGGCTATTTTGGCTCATAAATCTTTGTCTTTATCCTCATCTCTGATGATTTCTTTAGGAAAGATTCTTAGATGTAGAATTATTAGACAAAAGTATGTGTATATTTTGTGGGACTTTGATTCATTATTATCAAATTGATTTCCTGAAGGGATGTACCAGTCTGTGCCATTACTAGAAGTGGCCAGAGTGCTTCTGAGTGTTTTAAGCTTGAATTTCTCTGATTAATAGAGTGCACAATCATTTTTTCTCCTATCATCTTTGCTCCTTATTGATATCTTTATATTTTTTTTACTGGTTAGTGTATTCACCCTTTATCATTTGAGGCAAATTTTGTTTCCTACTTTGTTTGCTTTTCATTTTGTTTATTATTGGTTTCAATGTACAGAAATAGTTAATTTTAATGTATATTAGTATAACTAATACATTTTGTGTGATTTCTCTGAATAAATTCTCACTTAATTTTTCTTTCTTTCTTTTTTTTTTTTTTGTCGCTTTTGGCTGGGGCTGGGTTTGAACCCACTATCTCTGGTATATGGGGCTAGTGCCCTATTCCTTTGAGCCACAGGCACCCCCCCCCTTAATTTTTCTTTTATATACTGGCTTTACTTTTTCTTTGAATTTTTAATCTATATGGAAGTTTGATATCTAGCATGAGGTTAGTATACAAATTGATTTTTATTTTGAAATGGCTGCTTTTTTAGAACCATTCATTGAATAATCTAGTCTTTCCCTGTTAATTTATGATACCTCATTTATCATCTAATATTATTATGTATATTAGGTGGTTTTTTGAACTTTGAATTTTGTACTATTAATTTGTCTTACCATTCTTGTATCAATACAATTATTGTATAGTTATCAAGATAACTATTGTGGCTTTATAACACATAATATGGCAAGATTTTGTCCTTATCACTCTTTATTTTCAAAGGTATTTTAGCTGTTCTAAGACCATATGTCATCAAGTTAAAAAATCCTATTGGGATTTTGATTTGAATTTCATTAAAATTATAAGTTAATATTGAAAGAATTGACATTTTTCTAACATTTTTGTTTGAAAGTTTTGTATTATTATACAAACCATCTTTATATATAAGTGTATAAGTGAAAACCTTTTCTTCCCATCACTCCTCCTCAAACATCTAATTCTTGCCAATTAAAACATATATCCCCTTTTGAATTCTAAACAGCTAATTCTAGTCATCCAGGGACATGCATATCATTCTGGTCGAGTGTGTTATAGTATTATTTGTGCAATCTTGTTTAATTCTTATAATGTTATTCCTAGATAGGTAGTGGTTATTGTTAGATTTTATAAATAGGATCTTTTCCCTCTCATTTTCTTTCTATTGCTGATATATAGAAGAATTTAACTTTTGAGTATTGCTCTTACATATAATAGCCCTTTATGGAACACTCTAGTTAATTTTAAAAGGTTTCTCTTTGATATTTAGAAAATCGTTGGTACTTACCAGTCACTAGCTTTCAGAAGATGGATGAGTGGAAATTATAAAATATTATATTTGAACAAATAACATTTTAGGATCAAACATTTCTTGACTTGGATAGAACTTCACAGTATGTGTATGTATGTATACATATGTGTATATATGTGCACACATATATTTTTATGAGTGTTAAGGAATTTTGTGCATCTATTATGTATAGAGTAGTTAACATTGTATTATATATTTCTAAATAAGTGGAAGAAAGGATTTTGAATGTTCTTACCACAAAGAAATGATGCATGCTTGAAGTGATGGATAAACTGAGCACCCCAATTTGATCATAACATCACATGGTATCACATAAATACATACAATTACCATGTGTTGATTAAAGATAAAATTAAAAAGTGGATCTGTATTAACCTTAACCCCCCCGAAAGCTCCTTTTCATTAGTTGATATTATGATAACAACTTCTTGTTTTGTTTTTGAAATAATGAAATTATACTAAATTTTAAAAAGCCCTAGTGAATGGCTGATCTTACATAACGATTTTTGGGTACTTGCAGCTATACCTCATGCTATTCATGCACTTTTATTCTTTGAGTTTTGTACATGTTCTGGTTTTGATTTTCTTTACTAGATTGTAAGCTCCTAGAAGGAAGAAGCCATGTCTTAGTCATCTTGGAGCTAACTTTAATCATCAAATGAAAGTATGCCCTGGTACATGTAGGTGCTAATCCATCTTTAAAATGAGTTACCAAAAGGCAAACTACCAGAGAGAGAACAAGCTTATTATGTTGTATGTTTAAGGAGAGACTGCTAAAATTCTGTGATTCAGAGTTGTCTTTGGTTACTGAGCACTGAAAAAGAGAGACTGATTAAGCATCTGCTTTTGAAAGTGTATCGTGAGAATAAATATACTGTACCTAGCTTTTCGTCTGTAAATGGGCAGTTAGTAGCAAGTGAGAAAGCAAAATACAGTTTCAAAGGAAGAAATTTCAACTAGATCTTAAATAATGAGATTGAAGGTTAGAGTTAAGTTAGAAGAGTAGTTCAGTGCTGGAAAAGAAGGTGCCTAAATTTTTCATGTTTACTTGTATAACCGAGTGGGAAAATGTTTCCAGGACAAAGGAAAGTTTTGATTTCATGTGATTATTTTATCTGTATTTGATTTTACACTGTTATCCAAAGTTTGGTAAATGAAAGTGTATAAAGTATAGTTTATTTAAATACAACAATGTGTTGCATTCTTCCTTTTTTGTTGACATATATGGGTCATATACATATTGAGCATCTGTGCAGAGCTTTGTTTTCTTTCTTGTTCATAATTAGGCCCAGGCAAAGTTTGAACTTGCTGCCCCTGCAACGGCACTCTAACTGTGCCCAGCTGGCCTATACACATTAAAAAAAAGACTAACTTAGCTAGAAAGCTTTAGTCATCACTAACAAGGTTGAGGAGAAGGGACTGGCACTTAGAATTTGTGATTCAGCCTAATTACCATGAATGATTCCTTCCTTTCTAAGCTTTTCTCTCTCTGATTGCCTATCAACACCATAATCAGGACCAGGGAGGGAAAGTTAAAATAGTAATTAAAAGGGATAGATGTCATTGTGTGTTACTTTTGCTTGTCAGGAACCTAGTGTTAGGCATGATCAGTGAATAGCACTATGGTGTTTTGTGTGTGTGTTTTTTTTTTTTTTTTTTGTGAGACAGCCTCTCACTCTGCTACCTGGGCTAGAGTAGTACAGTGGCATTATCAACAGCTCATTGCAGCCTCCATCTCCTGGGCTATCCTGGGTGATCCTCCTGCCTCAGCCTCCCAAGAAGCTGGGATGATAGGTGCAACCACCATGCCTAGCTAATATTTGTTTTATTTTTTCTAGAGACTGAGTCTCACTAGTGACCAGGCTGGTCTCCAACTCCTAGCCTCAATTGATCCTCCTGACTTGGCCTCCCAAAGTGCTGGAATTAGAGGCACAAGCCACCCCACCTGGCCAGAGTATTGTTTTAAGATTTCAGTTTGAGTAAAATCTCTCTGCCTAACTGCATGTAGTTTGAAGATGTTGATACTAGAGCAGGGGCATGATGGTCCCTGTTGGGGGGCCTGAGGAGCTCTGTCCTCCCCTCCTACCCTTACGCTTTCATTGCTGCTTTTTCCTCTGTATCACCTTCCTTTCTCCCTAGGGCCAACTTGAATGGATTCTTCAGTATTGTCATTGCTCGCAAAGGCAAATCAAATTTCCAGAATGTTTTGCCATTCAGTTTTCCTGTTATTTATTTAACCCTTTTCTAGGCCACATTATTTGGTTGATTAGAGCAAACAAATGAACACAGCACGCTTAGTTTTTTTAATGTTTAGGGGAAAATTATACTAGTTGTTTTATGTTTGACTTCTAAAAAACTTTAGAGGAACTCTTTGATACTCTCACTAGGAGTAGTTTATTTCTTTTGAAGAAATTAACTTCCTTTGTAACTTTTTACTAAATCATTGAGGTTAAAGGTAAGATCCTTGGACAGCCACCGTGGCTGTAATGCTAGAAATCTGAGAAGCTGAGGCAGGAGGATCACTTGTACTCAGGAGTTAGAGATCAGCCTAAGCAAGAATGAGACCCCGTATCTACTAAGAATAGGAAAATTAGTGGGTGCCTGCAGTCCCAGCTACTTGGGAGGCCGAGGCAGAACCCAGGAGTTTGACGTTGCTGTGAGCTAGGCTGACTCCATGGCACTCTAGCTTGGGCAATAGAGTGAGACTCTGTCTCAAAAAAAAAAAGGGGGGTGGTGGTGGTGCCTTTGACTCAAGGAGTAGGGCACTGGCCCCATGTACAGGAGGTGGCGGGTTCAAACCCGGCCCCCAACCAAAAACTGCCAAAAAAACCCAACCAACCAACCAAACAAACAAACAAAAAAAGGTAAGACACTTGAAATTATGTATGAAGAAGAAAACATTCACCCAGTTATCAATGTGTCTGGCACTATGTGGGCAGGGATGGGAAAACCAGCACAAGCTAGAAATATAAATTCTGTATCTATTTCATACATATACATACAATTTAAAATATTCACATTCTCCCTCCTAAGCTTTGGCTCTGTAGCTCTGCCTTTCTTTCACTGAATTCTTATGCAATTCTCATTAATGTTTAAGAGACTCCTTTCTTCCGTCCCTTCTTCCCTTTTAATTCCTTCCTTCTTCCTGCAGCTCTCTCTCTTCCTTACTTTCTGGGCTTCATCCCATCCTGGAGTGGGAACCTAGGGCATACACACACAGACACAGACACACACACACACACACACACACACACACGCTAAGTGTCAGTGGTTCTTATTTACATTTGTACAGAGTTGATGAGAATAACATGGACCATGGAAATCCAGGGATAACCCACAGAAACTCTTTTGTAGTTTAACTGTAAAACTTTTATGAGCAAGGTTTATGTAGGATACTATTTCGCTTTTCTCACTCCTCACTGGTCCTCTCAGGTGGAGGTGTTAATAAATTTAAAAATGACCAAACCTAGATGGCAAGAAGCAAGAGAAGAGGAGAGGCAAGCATCAGTGGGGGGTTGTGTAGGATCAATCCCTCCCGCCTCTATGTCTTTATAAATTATGAACTACATTGATCCATTCATGTTGATATATGAACTCATTCTATCAAAAGCCCAAGTTGAAGTGGAAAATGGAAAGTGATCATTTATTAGAGCTGATGAGTGTCAGCTTTGTACTGAAACAAAACAAAACCACTTAGGCTTAGATGGCTCCCTTTCAGTCCTAACATTATGTGGCCAGAGGCACATGGCCCTGGGGGTAAGCAGCATGACTTGATAATAGTTGACAAATAACCTGTCCATTTTCAGTAGCTTCCAAATAGACTATTCCTTGAGGCTGGAAAACCATTTATATGCCTTTACCTCTCATATTTCTGCCCAGGATGATTAGAGACCTTCATCTGAGAGCCTGTGAGACATCTGGATAATTCACAGCTTTACCAGCCATTATCAGTCTTGAAGGTCATTTCACTTTTTTTAAACATCGGCTTTTTCACCTGCAAGTTGTATGTTTGATTGAGAAGTTTCTATTATCTCTTAATCTGAGGGTCTTTTCTAAAAGTTTTTGTTCCTGTCTTCTTCCTCAGGACACAACTAGTTCTTCAGCTCACGGTGGTGATAGTGTTCACAAAGCATTTCAATCTCTTTGGTATCATTTGACTGTTAAGCTTTTTGAGATGTTGAAAAGCTTGAAGATTTCACTTCTTTCTTTGCAAACCCTTCCCAGGGGCCCTAGTAAGGAATATTGGGGTCTACTTTACATACCATCAACATCCTGTTCTAGCTCTTAGAGCCCACAAACATTTGTTGAACAAATCAGGTTCCCATATGACCTGTCAGGAACTTCTGGAGAGCTTTAGAGGATTCTGGTTCTTTGTTTGGAAAGCCCAATGGTGATTTTGTTGAGTAATGAAGTTAAAAGGGTGTTTCTGTCTTTGGTAAACCACCCATTCTTGCCCACTTCACGGCAGCATAGGTTTCTGCCAGTCTTTACTCAGCTCAATTACATGGGTTGGGCAAGTGGTGAGATGTGCATTCACTTTGCATTCAGTTCAGCATGCTTCAGAATGCAGGTTGAGCATCCTAGGTCCAAAAGATCCAAATATGAAATGGTCCAAAATCTGAAACTTTTTAAGTCCTGACATGACATTCAAAGCAAATGCTGATTAGGATCTGAAATTTCTGGTCCAAAGTATTTCAGATAAGGGTTACTCAACCTGTACTACCTCCTCCAAAGGCTTTTGCATATCATCTCCATGTTTATTTCAATAGATGTGGGATAAAATCATTTATGGTAAATTGTACTGAATTGCAAATTCTAGGTATGAATCCCTTCTTCAACTTGTTAGGTGATGGTTGAAGATTGCTAGCTAAGTGATGTGTTTATTTTAGCATGATTAATGTTTCAGAATGAGATTTTATTTATTTATTTATTTATTTATTTATTTATTTTTTGAGACAGAGTCTCAAGCTATTGCCCTGGGTAAGAGTGCCATGGCATCACAGCTCACAGCAACCTCAAACTCTTGGGCATAAGTGATTCTCCTGCCTCTGCCTCCCAAGTACCTGGGACTACAGGCGCCCACCACAATGCCTGGCTATTTTTTGGTCACAGTTGTCATTGTTTGGCAGGCCCAGGCTGGATTCAAACCTGCCAGCTCCAGTGTATGTGGTTGGTGCCCTAGCTACTGAGCTATAGGCACCAAGTCTTTTTTTTTTTTAATTTTTTTATTTATTTAATTTTTTTTTTTTTGAGGCAGAGTCTCACTATGTCGCCCTCAGTGAGTGCAGTGGTGTCACAGCTCACAGCAAACACAAACTCTTGGGTTTAAAAGATTCTCTTGCCTCAGCCTCTCAAGTATCTGAGACTACAGGTGCCTGCCACAATGCCCGGCTATTTTTTGTTGCAGTTGTCATTGTCGTTAGCTGACCCAGGCTCTAACTTTTTATTTTTATTTTATTTTATTTTTTTTTTGAGACAGAGCCTCAAGCTGTCACCCTGGGTAGAATGCTGTGGCATCACAGCTCACAGCAACCTCCAATTCCTGGGCTCAAGCGAGTCTCTTGCCTCCGCTTCCCAAGTAACTGGGACTACAGGTGCCCACCACAACGCCTGGCCATTTTTTGGTTGCAGCCATCATTGTTGTTTGGTGGGCCCAGGGGCTGGATTTGAACCCGCCAGCTCAGGTGTACGTGGCTGGCGCCTTAGCCCGTTGAGCCACAGGCGCCGAGCCGGCTCTAACTTTTTAATTGTAAGATGTCTCTGTGGTCCTGTCTTGGCATTTTCTATTTTGTCTGCTGGCTCCTGGGCTCAGCCAGTGCCATGCAGTGCACAACCATCAAACCCAGCCTCTAGGCCAGCCCGCCCCCTTGCTTTTCTTACCACTTACTTCCACTCTTAGACACGCATGCTGGTTTCTGGTCTCTAAGCTGCAAGTCACAGACATCCCGGTTCCACTTGGCTTGGGTTGTAAGGAAATGCCCGTCTTGCATAACAGGAAGGTCACAGGCAGGGTAGGCTCTTGAAGGCCCAGATTTCTTCTCTGTGCCTTGCTGCTCCACGGAATGGCCAGTAATTGCAGTGATGATGACTTCCCAGTTTACATCCAGTGGAGAAGGGCAAGGGACTTCATTACCACCCCCCACCTGGGTTAGGACTGCCTGCCCAAACCTGAACCCATTCTTAGGGGGACCTGACCCAAGTCTGGTGCTATGGTAGAGTGGCCGATGGGAGGCAATGGCTGTGTTCTCAACTGTCCCCATGTGGTTGATTCTCCCTCCTATCAGACTCCTGTTGCTTTTGCACTCTCCATTGTAGTTGGTAACATTACCAATCTTCACTTCCTCCCTTCAACACTTCAGGGTCA
This sequence comes from Arctocebus calabarensis, assembly GCA_963573935.1. Lineage (NCBI taxonomy): Eukaryota > Metazoa > Chordata > Mammalia > Primates > Lorisidae > Arctocebus > Arctocebus calabarensis. The sequence goes on from CAUYON010202822.1 coordinate 29,569, forward strand.
TTTTTAACCCCTCCTTTGCTATCATACCCTTACTTATGTGTATGTTGTCCTTTCCTTTGTTAATGAGACCATTACTTAAGCTTGTTGTGGAGTGGGCTCTCGGCTAGCCCATAGTAATCCACAAGTAGGCCAGCTGAGTTCCTGCTTCTAAGTGTCTAGTATTGAAAATCAGACATTCCCTGGGTGGCATGTGCAGGGTGAAGACAGCATTTTGTGCCAGGTACTCTGTGATCCTGGGATTTATTATACCCCTGCTATAGACCAGTAGAAAAACCCAATTCCTGCTATCCAGGAAATTTCATCTTTCAAAAGGGGACTACTTATGTGTAATATACAAAAAACTTTATATTAAATCCCACTGAAGTAAAGACATATAAGTGCTGAAAAAAATATTGAAGTGTTGACAGAAGTATTGTTGGGGAGGTTAATGTACATTTATTTTTCTCTACTGTCTCTATTTTTCTCTGCTGTTCCTTTCTCTATTTCACAAATGAATCTGCATTCACTTTCTTGTCTCAAAATTTCTAGATTGATATCTAGATTTACAACTTCTAAAATTATACTTTTCACAATACTTGGTTCCCTTTTCTTGAGAGGGAATATAAATAGTAAATGTGTAGATCAATTTGGAAAATGAAAAGTCTGAGTGTGAGATACCCTTTCTAAAAAAAAAAAATGCACCTTTGTGCCTTTCTTGTACTTATAAGGAAGGTAGGATTTGTTTAAATAAGTAAGAAAAGTCTTTATTTGCTTTGGACAAATAGAGTATTACTAACTGCTTTTTGTAGGGGAGGGGTGAGTCTGCTTAAAATCCTCCCTTGCAGGTAGCCCGTCATTTATTTGCTTGGAAACCTGCCCTTTTCTGGATGATCCCCTGCCCCTGCCCCACAGCTCAGAGAAGCCTTGGTAACAAAAGCATTTGCAGCCTCTGTGGGCAACCCATAGTTCTGATTTACTTTGTTTTTCTGATCCACACACAATCATCTACTCAGTGAGGCAGCTTTTGTGCTATTTGGTTGTTTACACGTCCATGGTCTTTTAAAAAAGATTTGAATTGAACATTTTCTTTCAACCTCATTCTAAGTTTTCTTACTTATTATAAAAATAATACATGTTAAGTGTGCCATTTGATCGTTAGATAACCAAACGAAAAGAGGTCATTTTATAAAAAGAACACCTGTACTTGAATGCTTACGGCAGTGCAAGTCACAATTACAAAGACATGGAAACAACCCAAGTGCCCACCAATACATGTGGATTAATAAAATGTGGTATATGCATGCTGTAGAGCACTACTCAGCCATAAACAAGGCAATCTAATATATATTTGGACACCCTGGAATGACCTGGAAACCATTCTTCTTAAGTAAAACATCACAAGAATGGAGAAATAAACACATGTATTCAATACCAAAATGGAACTAATCCATCACCACTTAAATAAATTTCAATGAAAATCAAGCTGGGGGAAAAGGGAAAGGGAGGAGTAAATTCATAGCTATTAAGTACAGTGCACACTGAGTGAAGGGTTTATACATGTGTAACTTTGACTCAATCTGTACAAAAACACAGTATATAAACAAAATCTGTTTACCCCCTAATTATTCTGAAATAAAAAAATGAATAAAGGGAAGACAAGTGTAAAGAAAGAATCATATCAAATCCCTTCCCCTAGTCATACTTCTCAGAAGAGACCTGGTTCATGGTCATCTCTAAGAGATCTCTTCTAGATCTAGATCTCTGATCTAGATGTTGGGGACAACCTTAAGCAAATGCTGGTATTCATTTGACCACAAAAATGCCAATTTTATATGGCGCAATCTAATCTGAGCACACACAGATGGGATCATTCTGTTTATGCCGTATTGCCATTTTATATTAAGTTGATGAGAATCTTGGAAATCTTGCCATATCAGAGCTATACCTCTCTTTAGAAGTCTGTGTGGAAATATACCTATGGCTTAATTTGCCACTCCCCTGATTGAAGGACATTTAGGATGATTTTGGTTTTTCACTGGTCTGAATAATGTAACCATGAACTTTATGGGTATATCTTTACACATTTCATGTGAGTAACTAGGAATATAATTTTCTCAAATTGGAATTTTGGGTTTTTTTTAGATATCTTCCCTTGAAGAACTGGTCAGATTCCTCTGGTCCCAGCTGGACTTGGTAACCTTAGAGTCCCTCATCCTCTAGTGATGCCACAGAAATGGGACCTCAGTGAAAGTTAGATGGCCCCTCTAGGCAGATCCTGTGTAGTTAGAAACATTGGCATAAACTTCCCTCCCTCCATGAAACATTTATGTGTTCACTGCATGGCAGATGCTGAGGACACATACACAAAGCATGACAGTGCTGCTGATTAGGGCTCGGAGCAAAGGGTGTGTATGAGGCCATGTGGGTACACAGAAGCCCTAGTGATCTCTTTATTCCTGAGAAGGAAAAACTTGTGGTGCTTTCCAGAATTTCAGCAGCTAGAAAAGGGAGAGAAAAGTAGGGCCGAGATGGAGGAGGGGTGAGGCCGTGGCAGGTGTCAGCCTACAAATTAGCTGTGCTGGCTCCCTGCATGGGAGCACGGGTATTGAGCTCAGCTCAGCCAAGGCTCCAGATGACAGAGCAGGGCTCTCGCCAGCCACTGACCCAAGTAATAAGAGGGCATTTGGCAGGCAGCCTTGCAAACGCTGTGCCACGTGGCCATTTGTGGATCAGGACTTGTGAAGTTGCCCATTGTGGTTCTTTTGTTATGATGTGTTGCTCCAAAGCCTAGGAAACATTCCAATGAACAGAGTTCAATTGTTACGTTTACTGGTTTGTTATATATAAATAATTTTCCCCTGTATCTTTGGGTTTCTTTGGAAACTATAATCTTGAAAGCAGGAGTTAAGGTTCTTAACTTTTTTTTTTTTTTAATTTCCATGGAACCTATTTGCCACTCAGATCCATTTTCAGAATAATGTTGGATAATGAATAAAATAGAATCCATAGGATTATTAAGGAAACCAATTATATTGAAATAGTTATTGAAATATTATAAAAACATAAGTAATACATATTCTTTATGGATGCATTAAATAGCAAAGATCCAGCAGTGTGTCTAGAAGCAATCATAATTTTGAAGCAGGGATGAGTGTAAGTGATATTTCCAGATAACTAACTATCCATGTACTGGGAAATAAATAAAATTTATAGGTGCTGCTAATACTGGTGTGGTTTGTTACCTATACTCATAAGGTAACAAAGGCCAAGTTTCAGTGAAAGGATAGTAAAATCTGTATTTTTTCTTCCTCTCCAAGTTTAGATCCCCTGAATTCTATCCACAGACCCCAGTTAAGGACTTCTGGTTAAACCTTAAGGGGTTTAGCCTTTTAGATATGGAAGAATGAATTGTAGGTATACTAACTCCCATTTGTATCAAGAAAATAATAAATACCTAGGCTTTTCCTCCTCTTAATTCTGATGGGGATGAGAAGGGAAACTATTAAAAATGAGTCCAAATTTTAAAATATTTTGACTACCAGTTACAAAAATCTCCCACCCCCTAAAAGGAAAAGATAATGTGGAATTTTCTGTTATTCTCTAAATCTGCCACCACAATGGCCATTTGGGGGTGCTTATTTTAAAAAGTGGGAAACTCTGTAGATATATTTATGGAGGGTATCTCCCTCACCCCCACAGAATTCTCTAAGAATAGGAAAAAGAGAAGGACCCCAGGTGAGGATTTTTAGGATTTTCTAGACTTTTGTCGTAGTTCCTAAAATATACTCTTTCCCTGCCCTCACTTCCCTCTCTCCCTTTCTCCTCCTTTCCTCCTCTTGTCCCCTCATCCTATTCTCTCCCTGCCCACCCTACCTTTCACTATAAAAGTTAGACCTCTGATATATCCACTTGTCAGCAAAGTTTGAAAATGCCTTTAAAAATAGATATATTAAAGGGAATATGTTGGATAGAAGGGAGAAATCTTGTTTATGCTCAACAAATAACTTATATTTAGAATCTTCCTTCAATTTTTCCTTTGAAATTCTTTATTCTCATTTCACTTGAATGACTCTGCATGGAGAATTTGAAAGTAGATCAAACAAAACCCTATAAATATGTTGAGTTCTTTGGGGCATTTTTCCAAAATCAGCCTTGCAGGGAAAAGCAGTGTACTTTATGTATTGGATTTTCTCCTCTGAAACTCCAGACTCTGTCCCCCGGAGAGCTAGCTGCAGGCGCTGGGGAAGTCAGTCCAGGGTCGCCCTGGGAGGTGTCCCCTGGTGTGGCCTGTTACAGCTTATGTCACTTGAATGAAGCAGGATTCTGAAAGGCCAAAACTAGTGCCTGGGACCAGCCCGAGGAGAGGGGAAAAGCAGAGGGCCCTTTAATAACATCACTGACGCCTACAGACACATGAAAACATGCTCATCATCCTTAATCATCAGAGAAATGCAAATCAAAACTACTTTGAGATATCATCTAACTCCAGTAAGATTAGCCCACATAACATAATCCCCAAACCAGAGATGTTGGCGTGGATGTGGAGAAAAGGGAACACTTCTACATTGCTGGTGGGAATGCAAACTAATACATTCCTTTGGAAAGATATTTGGAGAATATTTAGAGATCTAAAAATAGATCTGCCATTCGATCCTAGAATTCCTTTATTAGGTATCTATCCAGAAGACCAAAAATCACATCATAATAAAGATATATGTACCAGAATGTTTATTGCAGCCCAATTCATAATTGCTAAGTTGTGGAAGAAGCCCAAATGCCCATCAACCCACGAATGGATTAATAAATTGTGGTACATGTATA